>RJWM01021881.1:0-26221 GCA_004363535.1 Dasyprocta punctata
TGAAAAAGCTTTTTAATAAGATGAGATCCCTGTTATTGATTCTTTGTGACAGTTCTGTGCAATCAGGATTTTGTTCATAAAGTCTTTGCCTACACCATTGTCTTCAAGGGTTTTATCTACTCTATCTTCCAGCATATTTAATGTTTCTGTTTTAATATTAAGATCTTTGATCCATTCTGATTTTAGCTTAGGATATGGTGAAAAGATATGTATGGGTCCAGTTTTACTCTTTGGCCTGTGTAGAGCCAGTGCTTCCAGCATCATTTATTAAAGAGGCTATCTTTCTTTCAGTGAATGTGTTTGGCACCTTTGTCAAAGCTAAGGTGGCTTAGTGTGTCTGGAATTGTTTCTGCATCTTCTAATCTGTTCCATTGATCTTTGGGTCTGATATTTTGCCAGTACCACCCTGCTTTTATTACAGTAGCTTTATAGTATAATTTTCAGTCAGGAATTGTGATGCCACCTGTCTTGTCTTTGTTGCCCAGGATTGCCTTTACTATTCTAGGTCTCTTCTGGTTCCAGATGAATTTTAGGATTGTTTTCTCTAATTCTGTGACATATGCTATTGAAATTTTGATTGGGATTGCATTGAATCTGTGTAACAGTTTGTGAAGTATGACTATTTTCACCGTATTGGTTCTTCCTACCCAAGAGCGTGGGATATCTCTCCATTTTCTAATATTCTCTTCAGTCTCCTTTTTCAGAGTGCTGTTGTTTTCAAAGTAGAGGTCTTTTACATCCTTTGTTAGATTGATTCCTAGGTATTTCATTTTTTTGGATGATATTGTGAAAGGTGTCCCTGATTTCTTTCTCAGTGAGTTTGTTATTTGTGTATAGGAAGGCTATTGATTTTTGAGTGTTGACTTTGTAACCAGCTACATTACTGAATTTGCTTTTTAAATCTAAAAGTCTTTTGGGGGAGTATTTTTAAATCTAGAAGTCTTTTGGTGGAGTATTTGGGGTCTTCCATGTAGAGTATCATGTCTTCTACAGATAATGATAGTTTATCTTCTTTCTTTCCTGTCTTTATTCCTTTTGTTTGTTACTCTTGTCTAATTGCTCCAGCTAAAGTTTCCAGGACTATGTTGAATAAGAGTGGAGACAGTGGACATCCTTGTCTTGTTGCTGATTTTAGAGAGAAATTTCAGTTTTTGTCCATTTAGTATGATGTTGGGTGTTGGTTTGTCATAGATGACTTTTTATCAGATTGAGATAAAGACCTTCTGTTCCAATTTTTTGTAGGATTTTTATAACTAATGGGTGCTGAACTTTTGTCAAAAACTTTTTCTGCATCTGTTGAGATGATCATGGTTTTTGTCCTTAGCTCTGTTAATATGGGTTCACTAGTAGACAACCTGTGGAGACACAGACCCAAATCGTGCCGATCTATCCCAGCAAGCCAGCAGTTGCTTTATGTTGGAGTCATCGATAATCTCAGTAGGCCTTCCTTGAGACCAAACTCATTGGGCTTGCTGCAGTCCAAGCAGTTTTCATGGGTCTGCTCCTAGCTGGGAGCTGCTCAAGGAAGCTGGCAGCAGCTCTGGGTTCTGAGCTCAACTGGCCTGTCTCCAAAATGGCTCCTGGCTAATTGCTCTCTGTCTACGGGAGGTCTCAGTCTTTTGCACTTGCTGCCAGCCAATGCAGTCCTATACGTCCTCTGCTCCCCTCCACTGACATGTCTCTCTGCAGAGATTTCCAGGGTCACCAACTGTCACTGTCAGCGTCACCATGCATTTCCAGTTTTGAACAGCTCCTCTTGCACAGTGAGTCCTGTCTCAGGGCGAAGGTGCTGCTAACTACTGCCTCCTTCTTTGAAGTTTTTATTTTTACTCTCTCTGTGGGCTTCAATTTACACTTCAGCTTCTTCCTGGGTTCAGAGGACCCACTTCTTTCCTTCTTGTCTTCCTTATGATGCTATATTCCAGTGTTTGGACAGTGACTGTCAGAGAAGCTGTTTTCTCTGCTGCTTACTGCTCTGCCATCTTCCCAGAAGTCCAAGCTGAGAAATCTTGAGCATTAGACTTAAATTTATTTTTTCTATATGTTTTCTGTGTATATCTAGAATACTTTGAAAATAAGAAAGCAAGCAAAAAAGTCCAAGCTGAGAAATCTTGAGCATTAGACTTAAATTTATTTTTTCTATATGTTTTCTGTGTATATCTAGAATACTTTGAAAATAAGAAAGCAAGCAAAAATTGATATACCCTGTCTGGAATTATTAAATATGAACAGTGTATGGAAAACTATTAATTATAAATAAATACTCCCCTTTTAGTGATAGTAAGCTGTTGTATCCTCCATCTCCCGCAGTTCTGGTTGGTTCTGGAGTCTTCATATTCAGCCACATCCCAAGGCTTTTTTTCGTTTTTATTTTTGCACAGATCTCACTAAGTTGCCTGTGTTCGTTTGACCTAGTAATCTTCCTACTTCAGGCCCCTAGAGTGCTGGTATTACAGGCTTTTGCCACTACACATGGCTGGGGTGTTGTCTTTTTTTATTTCCCATCCTTGAAACTAAATACCTGACATCCACAATTTAAAGAAGGAGCAATTTATTTTGACTCACACTTTCAGATGTTTCAGTCCATGGTAGGTATGTTCAGTGCAGAAGTGGAATGGTGGAAGGATCTGGAAGGGTAAAGTTACTGAAGTTCACAGTTGCCAGGAAGCAGAGAAGGAACTGAGGAAGAGATACCATCTTCCAGATTCAGCCTGCTTCCAGTGACCTGCCTCAAACCAGGCCCTACCTCCTAACAACGAGGCAGCTATGAACACTTAATGAATATTGAACCCCAAATCCAGTAACCTGCCATACACACGAGGCATTAGGGGGTTGCCCCAGATCTAAAACCTCAGAGCTGTTGTATCTTATTTCATACTTTTGTGTATTAGGTATTAAAAATGCCAATTTTTGTGTATTTGAGAGCAGTGTTCTTTAGGCTAAACTGTAATACTGAAGAGATAATTGTGCTACAGAAACTTTCCTGATTCACCATTTAGGCAATGATGTAGAATAAGAAAAGGGAAAAAACAAATCTACATTGTATGTTCATTGTTTGAGAAACATTAAGTGTATTACATATATTTAAGAATGAAATTGTTAGATGCAATAATTTTGTCCTGTTTTTCTGTTTGAATAGTTTATTTGGTAAGACTTCTTGATACATACCACCTGGTGTTGAATTTATGGTTCTCCTACTTAAGCTCCCAGGTTGATAAGATTACAGGCATGTGCCATTGTGCCCACTTTCATTTGTTCCATTTTAAAAGAACTTATTCTCCCTAAGTACAACTGATATTCTGTAGAAATACATGGGTTGAGAAAGAAATTAATGGCTATTATTTATTCAACAAACACTGAGTTCATATATAGTTCTGTCATTTTGATTTTGGAATGGTTAAGGTAGTTACAATTATGTGCATAGCCTTTTGTCATGCTTTAAGTAGATGATTTATTCAGAAGAACCCCAATCAAGGTAATTTTGTCAGATAATGCTGACAGACAGCAGTGCTGTTGTTATATTCTCCTGAAGGCCATTAGTAGTTGCCTTTATGTATTTTTTCCTTGAGCTAAAATCAGAATCCTTGAAATTGATAGCTTCAGTGAATTTTCCTGATCAATCTTTGAAGTAAAGATTTGTACGTTACTTTGGAAGGTATGAGCTTATTTGAGGAAAGTCATTGTATGGGTTCAGATTGTCCTTCCTTTTTCCTCTCTTCCTCCCTCCTGTCTGTCTATCTGTCTGTCTGTCTGTCTACCATCTATCACCTGTATGTAATGATTCTCTGTGTGATGTATTTCCTATAACTGTCTTAATACATCTGTTTCTGCCTTATCTTTCAAGGATCATTTTCTGTTTGCTTTCCTTCTTGCATTATTGGTTCTGTCTTCCTAGAACTCTATCTTAGAAACTGGACTGTGAAACAAATAATACTTTGTTTTATCTTGGATCAAGAGGATGACTTTTAGCTGGGCGTGGTGGCACACGCCTTTAATCCCAGCACTCGGGAGGCTGAGGTAGGAGGAGCGTTGTGAGTTCGAGGCCGGCTTGGGCTACAACGCGAGCGCAAGGCCGGCCTGAGCTACATAGTGCGACCCTGCCTCAAAAAACTAGGGCCAGGGAGTTTGGCTCAGCGGCTTAAGCGCTTGCCCTGGCAGGCGCAAGGTTGTGAGTTCAATCCCCGGTACCCCCCCCCCCAAAAAAAGAGGATGACTTTTTTTAAGAAAAAGAAAATCACTTGGGATATGCATATAGTAGAAGACAAAGGCATGGACTTAACTAATTACTGATACATTTGCTTCAGTTTTTATAGTCTTGGAATTTGGTCTGTTATTTCCAGAAACCATCTCTCTTTTTTTTTTTTTTTTGAAAAGGAGAGTCTAATTTTTAAGTTATTCTTGGCCCTCCGGCTAGTGCGTGCTCATCTTCCAAGTGTTTGAAGTGATTAAATGTGCATGCCAAAGTACATTTCTTCTGTCATCTTTATTTCCCTGACCTTTTAGATTTAGAAAAAAAATGTAGGTTGTTATTAATATTTTTATAACTGGATTCCTTGTGTTCATGGGTAAGAGTTTTAAAATTTCTGAAGATGAAACTATTTTAAATACTATAAAAATCATCTGCTTAAAGTTTGAGCTTAAAAATTTCTTGAGAATTTATCAAACATTCAAAATAGAGGCCCATGAAGGATCTGCTTTGTGGAGGACAACTCTAAGATCAGATACTTTTCTGGGACATGCTACATTAATTATATAGTAGGAACTACATATTCTTCTTTATTTTTTACCTTTGTACTTTGCCTGTGTGGTTGCTACACATACTTACTTGATCTTAGCATGCTTAGTGTTTAGACAGGATGGCTAATCAGTGTTAGTTTATATGTGGGTGTGTGTGATAAGTCATTACATTATCTTGGAATGCTTTGTGAGTACTGCATATATAAGGTTTCCTGATGAGAGGAGGGAGATCTGGCTGCATTGCCTTTCACAAGATGATTTTTGTTTCTGGATTTTCTTTATTTCCACATAGCATTGTGTAGTAAGTCTGTCAGTGTTTATTGAGTGCCTACCATGAATGCCCACCAGTGGTTATTTTAAGCTGTTTTTTTTTTTTTAAAGCGGGAGAAAGACAATAAACAATAACAGTAACACTAACAATGACATGTATTTGAGGAATTTATAGTCATGTTAACATGAAGTACATACACTGTGTTGTTACTGGATGGAGGGCCCCAAAGGGATTCTTTCCAGATTCTTTATGTCCTGGGGAAAAAAAGGGATAAGACACACAGAACAAGCAGCAAAAGGTGTATATTTATTGAAGGCGGAAGAGAGGTATATTCTACAGGGCAAGAGTAAGCTCGTACACAGCAGATAAAGGATAAAGGGAAAATGGTCTTATAGTAGTATCCAAAATTTCTGGATTGGCTTTTTCTTCCTTATGCAAATAAAGCCTTGGGACATTTGTGCTATCAGATACTCACTTGGTCTCGCACTAGATTTAAACTGCTGCACTGAAAGACTCATGGGCTTCTTGCCAGATAAAATGAAGGATCAGGAGCAATGTCTTTTGATTGGTTTTACTGGCATGCAAATGAAGGATTGCAAATAGCAATTTCTGATTGGGACTGCAAACAGGGAGATTCAATTGAGGGACTGAAAACAGCAGTTTTCTGATTGGATCACAGAGCTCAGCTGTAAGCCTGACATTATTTTGGGTTCTTTGTTTTGTGCATGTCTTTCTTTAGGCTCTCACTCAGCTTGTTAGCTATGGGCTTTTATAACCTTTGACACACTCTGCCAGCTAGTTGTCTGATTTGCTCCAGCTGTAACCTCCTACCTCTGTGATTTCATAAACATAAATTGTCAGAAGAGTGGAATTCTAGAGTATTTTGGCGCAGACTAGCTGTATGAGTCAAATTATTCATAAAACTAAGCGATTTTCTCACTGAGATTTAGCTTGTTCATATTAGTGAAGTATTTAGTGTTAAGGATTTCCTTAAATTTGATGTTTCATACATCAAATATCTTAAAATATGTATTTCTTATAGTTTCTGCATTTCAAAGAATTACTGGAACAGGAAGATATTCATAATAGGAAAAATATATAACATGTACAGTGATCAGTTCTTGGAAGTAATATAGAGTCATTTTAGCATAGTATTATAAGCACAAACTATGGAGTCAGATTACTGGGAGGTTCTGTTACTTCTTATTCAAAGAACAGTGTCACTGGTTAGTGTGATTCCTTGCTCTAGTGGTAATGGAAATTAAAACTAAAGATGACAGTATGAGCTTATAGGCAGAAGCTTTAATTGGAAGTAGGAGAAGACAGGGAAAAGTCTTTAGCTTAAGCAGCTGGAGGCTGGCACACTGATGAAGAAAATAGGGCCAACCTTTCCATGAAAAAACAGAGACAAGTTTTATGGGTCAGTGCAGTGGGCAAGGTCTGGTCAGTCATTATCTTAATCCTGGTTTTGTAGCTCCAAAAAAATCCTCATGGCTTGGGAGAGGTTCTCTTCCTCATAAAATGATTGCCTCAGTTACGTGAGGGGTGGCATTTCTTGGCACTCAGTTGACTAGAGGTTCACTACAATGGCTGGAAGTTCTAGGGTTGCTCCATGGAGTAAAGGTCTGGAAAAGGCTTTGTAAAAGCTGATAAGATATCCCTGTGAATCTTGAAAATTAGTTTAGTCTTATTTTGGTGTTCTCTTGCAGGGTTAGGGAGGGATATCAGATAGGCCCTGTAAATCTAAACCTGATAAACTTTGTTCCTTTGATTTTCCTAAGTAATTAACATGCCTGTGTATGAAGTTTTAAAGTAATAAAGAATGCACAAATGAACGTGAAGCTTTGTGCTGTGTTTTGTTACCTATGGGCATCTGTAGATCCAATTGATATATCGTTAGTTTTAGTAAGCACTACTGTGCTTCTAAGTCCCTTACTGTCTCAGACAAAAGCACAAATTGTGTTTCGAATGAGTAACAGATAAAGGACCCAGATTATTTGTTCTTTGTCCCTATATAGATCTGTGACTGCATCACCAAAAGATTTTTCCTTCTCTGTTTCCATTTTTTTAAAAATAAAAGGTGGCTAATACTACATCATGGAGAATATGAGTATTAAATGAGTTAAAAATGTGTGAAGTGTTTGGAATAGGTGCTGACATGTAGTAAGCACTAATTAGATGTTAGCTATTACTTTTATTTATATAGTCCTTTTTTTATAAGGTGAATGTCAGCATAGAAAAAGTGTTTTGAAGGATACACACCAACATAGTTTTAGTGATTTTTCTCAGTAGATAATTTTTTTTCTTTTGTTTGTTTGAGACAGGGTCTCACAACATAGTTCAGGCTGGTCCTGAACCCACTATGTAACCCAGGCTGGCCTTGAACTTGCAGCAATCCTCTTGCCTCAGCCTCATGATTATAGGTCAGCACCACCACACCTGGCCAATAGATAAGATTCTTGATGTTTTAAAATTTATATATAAGTTTTTTCCCTCATGGTAAACATGAACCTGAACATTTGTATAAATCATTTACATGACAAAATCTGGATTTAAAAGCTAGGAAACAAGTGAATAATTTGGAAGATACTGCAGTGGGCTGTAATAGTCACAATTTAGAACATTCGTAAAGGAAAAAACTGTTAGACTGTCTTTTTCAAACTTCTGTTCATTTCCTTCACAATACTCCTGAACGACCATGTAATAGTAATTTGAATTTTAAGTAAGTGGGTATTCACTCTATTTTAAAGTATAATTTACTCCTTTTTTCTGTTTCTTTTTGGTAGACATCTAAGCACTAAAAAAATTTCTTAGATCGAAGTAGGTCTGCTTTTGTGTAAATTCTTGATGTATATGCTGGGTCTTCAGTCTGGAGCTAGGCAGAATGAATCTATCCCTTCTTCCAGAATAATGATGTATAATAGAAAAGGTATTTATCGAGTAAGTACTGAATGGCTCAAAGAACTGCTAATAGGATTGGAGAGACTTGAAACTAGCTTCTGTAATACTGTATATTTTGTTAATGAAGAAACTGCCACCACAACCTGTTGCTTCACTAAGTACTGCTGTTGATGCTTTGATGACTCTTAAGAGCCAAGATTTGATCTTGTAACCACTGGGAAATGGCTGTCTCCCAAAGTTGAATTGATTTGTCATTTTGTATCTGTGAAAGTTGTACCTTTCCTCATGTTACTTAAGTCCATCTCAGTCCATATAGGTTTTACATGGCATCTGTCTAATTGGCACAGTATGGATCACATGCTACTGTGCTAGCTACAGGGGAGTATGAGAATTTGAGTTCTTATTCTTACATTGGGGAAACAGGACTCATTGAGATTTCTTCACATATAGAGATAGGATAATTAAAAGGTTGTGAACACAAGCATGTAAAAAAAGATGCTTAACATTTTTAGTTACTACTAGGAAATGCAAATCAAAGCCACAGTGTCACTTCATACCCACCAAGATGATTATATACTGTGGCTGTTAACAGCAACAAATGTAATATGATACAGAGAAATTGGAAACTTTATGCATTGCTAGTGTGAATGGAAAATGGGTTAGCTGCTGTGAGGAATGGCTTGGCAGTTCCTCAAAAACGTAAAATACTGTAGAATTACCATATAATCTTGCAGTTTCACTCCTAGGTATCCCTTCTGCATGGTGGTGGTGGGGGGACTGGGTGGGGTGTGGCAGTGGCAGCACAAATAAAACAAGTACAGATTACAATCATGTTTATAGTGGCATAATTCATGGCAATCAATTGGTGGAAACAGCACAAATGTCTATAGTGGATGAATATTAAGCAAAATGTGATATATTTACATGGCAGAGTGTTACTCAGCCATTAAAAGGAAAAAAGTTCTGCTACATACTACGGTGTGGATAGGTCTCCAAAACAT
The DNA here is from genome assembly GCA_004363535.1 of Dasyprocta punctata. Lineage (NCBI taxonomy): Eukaryota > Metazoa > Chordata > Mammalia > Rodentia > Dasyproctidae > Dasyprocta > Dasyprocta punctata. The sequence continues at coordinate 8,911 of RJWM01021881.1, forward strand.
TATGCTGACAGAAGCCAGATACAAATGGTTATATATTTTATGATTTGGTTTACATGAAAATTCACAGAAGATGAATGTGTGAAAATAGAATGCCAGTTAATGGTTGCCAGGAACTGGAGAGAGTGGGGAGAAACTGCTAAAAAGGTAAGTTGTTTGATTTTAGCATAATGAAACTGTCTTAGAACCAGAGACAGGTGGCAGCTTCATAACATTGTGAATATACTAAATGCCTCCAAGTTGTTTATTTCAGAATGCTTAATTTTACACCTGATGTGGTAGTAGGCACTTGTAATGCCAGCTACTCAGGAGTCTGAGGCAAGAAGATCTCAAGTTTGAGATGAACCTGGGTGACATAGCAAGACCCTGTCTGAAAATAAAATAGCAAGGGTTGGGGATGTAGCTCAGTACTGCCTTGGGCTTGATTGGTATACAAAAAATGCTAATTTTATGTTATGTGAATTGTACCTCATTAGATTATTTTTTTAAAAGTTTCCAACAAGGCAAGGATGTCTGTTATCACCACTCCTATTCAATATAGTTCTGGAAATACTATTCAGAGTAATTAGACAAGAGAAAGCAATAAAGGGAATAAGGATAGGAAAGGAAGAAGTAAAATTATCATTATTTATAGATGATATAATACTCTACATAGAAGACCCCCAAAAATCCATTGAAAGACTTTTAGATGTAATAACCAAATTCAATAATGTTGCTGGATACAAGGTGAACACTCAAAAATCAACAGCATTCTTGTACACAAACAACAAACTCACTGAGAGGGAAATAAGGGAAACCATGCCCTTCACTATAACATCCAAAAAAATGAAATACTTAGGAATCAATCTAACAAAGGAAGTAAAAGATCTGTATAGTGAAAATTACATTATTCTGAAAAAGGAAATTGAAGAAGATTTTAGAAAATGGAAAGATATTCTCTGTTCATGGATAGGAAGAACGAACATTGTGAAAATAGCCATTCTCCCAAAATTGTTATACAGATTTAATGCAATCCCAATCAAAATACCACTTGCCTACCTCACAGAGCTGGAGAGAGCATTCCTGAAATTCATCTGGAACCAGGAAACACCTAGAATAGCAAAGGCAATTCTGGGCAACAAAGCTAAGGCAGGAGGCATCACAGTCCCTGACTTGAAACTATACTCCAAAGCTACTGTGATAAAATCAGCATGGTACTGGAATCAAAACAGACCTGAGGATCAATGGAGTAGATTAGAAGATACAGCCACAACTACAAACACACTCAGCCACCTCCTCTCTTTGACAAAAGGGCCAAACATGTACATTGGAGAAAAGATAGCCTCTTTAACAAATGGTGCTGGAAAAACTGGCTTTCTATATGCCGTAAACTAAAACTAGATCCATGTTTATCACCATGCACTAAAGTCAAAATGGATTAAAGATCTGAATATTAAAACAGAGACACTAAATTTGCTGGAAGACAAAGTAGGTAAAAATCTTGATGACATAGGAGTAGACAGAGTTCATGAACAAGAATCAAACTGCATGGGAAACACTTCCCAGAATCAACAACTGGGATCTCGTCTTACTGAAAAGTTTTGCACGTCAAAGGAAATCTCCTACAGAGTGAAAAGAAAATCTATGAACTGGGAAAATATCTTAGTCAATTGTCCACCAGACAGAGGACTTCTATCTAAAACATATAAAGAATTAAAAAAAAAATCAGGCCCCTAAAATTCAAGGACCCTGTCCAAAAGTGGGCATCTAAGATGAATACACCCTTCTTAGAGGAAGAAATACAAACGGCAAATAAATATATGAAGAAATGTTCAACATCAATGGTCATTGAGAAATGCAAATTAAAACAACACTGAGATTCCATCTCACTCCAGAAAGAATGACCAAGATAAAAAAATCAACCAATAACAAACGCTGGAGGAGCTGTGGGGCAAGAAGAACTCTTCTCCACTGTTGGTGGGAATGTAGACTGGTGCCACCACTGTGGAAATCAGTGTGGAGATTCCTCAAGAAGCTAGGATTGGAGATCCCAGTTGACCCAGTTATCCTGCTTCTGGGCATTTTCCCGTAAGGATTGAAAACATGATACCACAGTGATATTTGTGCACTCATATTTATAGCAACCCAATTTGTAATAGCCAAATTTTGAAAACAGCCCAAGTGCCCATCAATCAAGGAATGGATAAAAAAGATGTATTTTTATACAATGGAGTACTACTCAACTATCTAGAAAGATTGCACCCGAGACTTTTATAAGTAAATGGACACGACTTGAGACCATACTCATAAGTGAGATAAATCAAACTCACATGTGTAAATACCGTATTGTCTCCCTAGTGTAAGAAACTGAAACGGTATATATGATCCAAAATCTACAATAAATACTGTGTAAGGGTAAGAAACTACTCAAAGAGAAAAATTAATTGGGAAAGGGAAAAGGAGGAAAGAAGGAAGGGAAAAGGAAAAAGACATAAATCTGTATACATGTATATGTAACATAGCTAAAATGACTATACTGCTGAATGTAATAGTTATTGAGAAAGATTGGTTAATACTCTAGATCAGTTTTACATGTTTATATGCGTTAATGTAAACAACTGTGTTGAAGGTAATGATATGCAATATTGCAACCATTGTCAATTTCCTGTCATCTTGTTTTGTAAACCTTTAATGTTACTGTTTTGGATTTGCTGTTGTCATTTGTTTGTCTCTTTTGCTTTTTGTCTTTCTTTTCTCTTGTCTTTTATCTCCTAAATAAAAAAAAAAAAGTTTCTTGCCACTTTTCGAAGCACTTCTGGAAGTCCTTTTTTGTGAGTGTCTCTGGCTATGCTGTCCTGGCTGTCTGTTTGTCATGAATCAATTCAGAATGGTCATTTTGACTTTGAAGAGCCAGAAGTCACACAGTACCATATCCGGTTAGTAAGTGGATGAGGACACTAATTTTTTATGAGCCTACCTTTTCATTGGGTGATTCTTGGCAGCAACATTCACCGTATTTTTTTAATCACGAAAGTAGATTTCTAAAATTGCTTCAGAAAGTGGCAAGAAGGATGAGATAAGTGTATTTGAAGCACGGGACAGGTTTTTTGTTTTTGCTTTGTTTTTTTTCCCCTGGTACTGGGGATCGAACTCACAACCTTGTGCCTGCCAGGCAGGTGCTTAAGCCACTGAGCCAAACTCCTGACCCTAAGGGAAAGTTTTTGACCCGGTTTGTGTATGCGTGTGTGTGAGGACAGTTTATGGCAATGTATCTTTTACTGCAATTTTTAAATTTAAGCATTCACTACATATTTTTATCATACTGCCCACTTACATGTCTGTGGCGGTGTGTATACACTGTCTTGTGTGAATGCTTGTGTGTGTATTTGATGGCAGTGGGGATTCAACATAGGGCTTTGTGCATGCTGGGCAAGAACTATACCACTGAACTATGTGCCCAGCCCAGCATGTTATATGTTAAAAACTAAATATTATGAGATGAGCATAAATATTCCTCAAAATCATTATTTTAAATGATTACATTAGATCATGTCATATTATGTAACTGTTATGGCTATCTTGGTTAATACATTTTTACATTTCTGATTATTTTCCTATGGTAGATTGCTAAAAAAAATTGAATATGCTCACTAGAGCTGATCAAAGGAATTACAGAAGGGTCCCCATATAAGTTATGTATTCTTAGAAATGTTTAACATATATCACTGAGAAAATGGTGCAAAACCAATTCTACAAAAATTATTTTATATACCTTGTATTTGGAAAGAAAAGCAACATTGTTGTAATGCAGCTTTGCTTCTCAAGATGTCACAGTTGTATTTATGAAGAGATTAAAGCCAGGTGTTTTGGTGTACTCCAGTAATCCCAGCATTCTGAAGGCTGAGGCAGGAGGAGCAAGAGTTAAAGGCTAGTCTGCCTGGACTGTGTAGTAAGACCCTGTCTGAAAAAAACAAAAACATAAAACAAAAAATGAAAAGTAAAAGGAATTGGGCTAGAAGAAAAACTCAGTGGTGGAATGCTTACCTAGCAGCTGTGGGGCTCACACACACAAACACAGCATGTTTTTTTCCTAACAGCTTTAGCTCAGCCCTTCTCAGTTGGGTCTGGAGAAGATTAAACTTCAGTGTCCTTAGGTGTCCACTCTAATGAATTATTTTGTTTATTTCAGTATATCTGTATTTGAATTACCCTTGGAATAATTGAGAAAATAGTCACTGAAATTATTGTTACATGGGATTTAATTCTGTAGTAGAATACTAGTGTAGAAAAGCTACTCTAGATGAACTTTTTTATTTAAGAGAAAAAAACATATAAGAAAGACAAAAATCAAAAGAGACAAACAAACGGCTAGAGTGACTACACAACAGTAACATTACAGGTTTACAAAACAGGATGATAGAAACTTGACAATGTTTGCAATACTGTGTATCGTTATCTTCAAAATGGTTGTTTACATTAACAGATATAGACATGTAAAATTGATCTAATCATATGAGTATTAACTGTTCTTTTTCAATATCTAATACATTCAGCAGTATGTTCATTTTAGTTATCTTACATATACGTATGTACAGATTTATATCTTTTCTTTTTCCCTTCCCTCTTTCCCCCTTTTCCCTTCCCAATTACTTTTGCTCTTCAAGCTGTTTTTTACCCTTACATAGTATTTATTATAGATTTTGGATCATATGTACTATTTCAGTTTCTTACACTAGGGAGACAGTACAGTATTTACACATGTGGGTTTGATTTATCTCACTTATGAGTATGATCTCAAGTCGTGTCCATTTACTTATAAAAGTCTCGATGCAATCTTTCTTAACAGCTGAGTAGTACTCCATTGTATAAAAATACCACATCTTTTTTATCACTGAGATTCCATCTCACTTCAGAAAGAATGGCCAAGATTAAAAAAATCAACCAACAACAAATGCTAGAGGGGCTGTGTGGAAAAATTAACTCTTCTCCACTGTTGGTGGGAGTGTAGACTGGTGCAACCACGGTGGAAGTCAGTGTGGAGATTCCTCAAGAAGCTAGGATTAGAGATCCCATTCAACCCAGCTATCCCACCTCTGGGCATTTTCCCAGAAGAATTGAAAATATGATACCACAGTGATATTTGTGCACCCATGTTTATAGCAACCCAATTTGTAATAGCCAGATCTTGGAAATAACCCAAGTGCCCATGAATCATAGATGAACTTGTTAAGAAATTGTTTTTCAAAAAGATTGGACCATTTTAGGTGATCTCCAGAAATGTGGAACAGTGTTTGTTTTACTTACCTTTTAATAAAATCTTAAAAAGTTTTTTACTTTAAGCCGGGCGTGATGGCGCACATCTGTAGTCCCAGCACTCAGGAAACTAAGGCAGGAGGATCGCCATTAGTTTGAGGCCATCCTGGGCTACATAAGTGAGTTCAAGGTCAGTGTGAACTGCACAGTGAAGCCCTGTCTGAAAAAGACAATAGAAACAAACAAAACCCCACAAAACCCACAACCCCACAAAAATCAAAAAAGCTTTTACCAGATTTATAGGTCAAAAATATTTTCTTTTATTTTGCATTTTTGTTTACATTTTTGTTGTGTTTATTGCCTGTTTGCATGTTGTCTGTGATTTGTGGGTTTAAAAATTTTTTCTTAATACCTACAAATTTTTAATTTCTATGTAGTATAAAATGTATCACACTTTGTAATTTCTTGCATATACATTTTTTGGCTTAGAAAGCCCTTCTTTATCTGGATATTGTTAAATGTGCCTTATTTATTTATTTATCTATTTACTTATTTATTTATTTTGTCTTTTTTGAGACAGGACCTCACTATGCAGTTCAGGCTGTCCTTGAGCTCAGGCTAGTGTTGAACTTGCAATGATCCTCCTGCCTCAGCCTTCTGAGTGCTGGGATTACAGGTGTGTGCCTTTCTAAAAAAAATTTTACACAGAACTCCTATTTTTCCAAAATTTTTGTGGTACTGGGTGTTGAACTCAAGGCCTTTTAGATTGTGCTACATTCTTACCTTTTTTCTTTTGAGACTGGGTCTTGCTGAAACCAGGATAGACTGAAATTCATGATCCTCCTGCCTCTGCCTATTGAGTTCTAAGGTTATAGACTTGGACCACTACATCTGGTTTATGTTGTATTTTTGTGTACAGATACATTGTTTTGATGTTTTCTTAGTATCTAAACACTTATGTGATGAATGATGGGGTCCTTTTCTTACAGTGGGCAGCTTTTTTTTCTGTTAAGTGCTTAAATATTGCAAGCACTTAACAGTTGATATTTTTCTAGTACTAGATTGATTTATTTTAGGTTTATAGTTTGTATTGCTTGTTGAGCATTGAAAATATTTCCTTCAAATTCCTTTTTTGCTATTCTCAATTGTTAAAAAAATTTTTTCACTGTCTTTGTTTTTTTAGTATAGATGATCAAAACTCAGGGCCTTGTACCACTGAGGTACATGTTTTGATTTACTGCATAAACTCAAAAAAATTTTTTTTGGAGACAAGGTCTCACTATATGACCTAGGCTAGCTTCAAACTTGTGATCCTTCTGCCTTATACTCTAGCGTGCTGGAGTTATAGACATGTACCTTTACATTCAGCAATAACTTTGAAATGATGTTTAGAACTAATTTTTCTCATTCAGCTAGAATTGGGATTGTGTTAAACCTACAGATTATTTTGAGGAATATTTTGAAATATCACTTATTTCTCTTGATTAATACTTGACTATGTTTCCAACAAAGTTTTGGTAGTTCTTTCTTCATTTAAGTCTTACATATTTCTTGTCAGGACTATCCCTGTATAATTTTTTTCTTATTTGAATGGAATTTTTTCTTCCATCATATTTCTTGGGTAATTACAAAAAGTAAAACAATCTTGAACTTAGAGAAAGGTTGTAAATATGGTGTAATTTTTTTGCTTCTTTAATCATTTTAGAGTAAATTGCCAACCTGTTAACTAGTCGCACCTCCCCCATTCACAGAGTATCTTGGCTTCAAAGACCATATCCTATATAACTATGATCCAGTCGTCAAATTCATTGCATCCTGTCAGGTGGCACATGATTGTCAGATGGTTCCTTTGCTGATGATCGATCACTTTACTTATAGAGATGTCTGTCTGGCGCCTCCAGTCTTTGTAATAATAAATATTTTGTAAGGGGCTAATTTGAGACTATATAAATATTTAATTCCTCATTAATCTTCGAGTTTACATATGAATGGACTTAGGGATTCCTATTTTTTTCCAGTAATTTGTGAAAGTATTCTTTATTTTGATGTTTAACTACTTACTGTCCAATTATTTAAACACAGAATAACCAAAAATTGCGTTTTTATTAACTTTTATAAGATAATGTAACAGAAAATATAAAAATGGCAATTTTACCAAATTTACTCAGTATAAGAATTGACTAGTTGAAATGACACCTGCCCAAGGGATGTCTGGGTTAATAAGTATGTAAACAAAAGTGCTGCCCAGGGGAGGCTCAGAGTAAACTGTTAAGTGGTTAATTAGCCCTAGAGTTGGTCAGTAGGTGTCTGCCTATTCAGGGTCTTCCTTTATCTTTCCTGACATGTTCTCAGTACTGTTTGAACAGTTTCTCACTGGTGTAATAGGGAGTTGCAGGCTCACTTTGTACTACTTTTCATGTGTTTGCTTTGGAATCAGCCATTTTCTTAAGGAGCCATGGTTCCTTTTAGTGGATAATATTTATAAGGCATAATCTGAACAGCAGGTGTGTTCATTGCTGTTGAAATTTTGCTGATCCCAACCCCTCTTGGACATAGCAGTTATTCATATGTGTGTGTGTGTGTGTGTGTGTGTGTGTGTGTGTATGAATAGTAGTGTTACCAGGTGGATCTGCAATATTTGGTACAGTTTTTCATAGTGAAAAGTTCAGAATTCAAGAACAAAATATATAACATTTTTGGTAGTTTTCCCACCAGAGAGAATTATTTGTATGTTACTTACTTATATAAATAATTTTGTTGGGTTTCATCTTTATTTTTTTACTGGTGATAATTTATGTGACAGTACCTTAAATACTTGCCCGATGCATGGGTGCTTTTTTATAAGATTATTCAGGCATGGTTTTTGTCCTTTCCTCAGTATTCTTTTCCTTTCTTCTTCCTTTTTTCTGAAAGTAAGGTGGGGAGGAACTTGGCAGAAAAATTCCTTAGCTTCTGATAAACTGAGAGTACACAGTGGAGACAGATATCAGCCCCTGTGAGCTCTATGTGTGTGCTACAGCTAAAGTCAGTAGGGACACTGCCAGGCTTCTTCTTCTTCTTCTTCTTCTTCTTCTTCTTTTTTTTTTTTTTTTTTTTGGTATCGGGAATTGAACTCACGATCTCACACTTGCCAGGCAGGCACTGTGCTGCTGAGCTATAACCCCAGCGCTAGCGAGGCTTCTTGCTTTCAGCCTGTATTCTGCAAAATTCATTGAGAAAATAACTGTTTCTTATTTCCTAATGTTTTTCTCCACCCTTCTTTTTTTGTTATTGATGTATATGCTATGGTTTCAGTGACCAAATGTGGGAGTTGTGTTTATTTGCAGGTGTTTGAAACTTCTTTTTTTGAGACAAGGTCTCCCTGTGTAGTCCAGGCTGGCCTTGAACTCACTTATATAGTGCAGGTTGGCCTTGAACTCATGGCAGTCCTCCTGCCTTAGTCTCCTGAGTGCTGGGATTACAAGTATGAGCCACTAAGTCTGGCTTTTTTTTTTTTTTTTTTCCTTTTTCAGACAGGGTCTCACTGTGTAGTCCAGGCTGGTCTGGAACTCACTATGTAGTTGAGACTGGCCTCAAACTCATGGCAGTCCTCCTTCCTCAGCCTCCCAAGTGCTGAAATTACAGGTGTATGCTACCATGCCTGGCTCAGCCTTGAAACTTTTGAGTGTAGAAAATGAAGCAAGGGGTCGGGGATTTAACTCAGTGGCACAAGCGCTTGCCTGGAAAGCACAAGGTTGTGAGCCCGATCCCTGGTACCAACAAAACAAAACAAAACAAAAAACAAAGATAAAAGAAAATGAAGCAAGATAACGGTGCTGGAGATCTTGAATGTAGCACAATGGTATAGAAATGCTTAGCATGTACATCCAGCACACACACAAAAAATACACAGGTACATGTATATACTGCTAGAGTGAACGGTATCTGTATAAAGTTCCTTGCAGTTCCTGCCATAACTTGTTACTGCCACGTATTTTCAAGTTAATTACTGAGGAATGATTGTTATAGGGTCTGACTATTGATTGGTTTTACTTTTAAGATTTTAGAAAAGGTAGGTTTGACTTTGTTTTATATATATAATGGAATGAATCTCTTCAATCTTGGCATTGTTTATTGTGATATTTTTACTACTGTGATTCCTGATTTGAAATACTATCTTGTTTGCATACTCCTTTCCTCTATGAATTCCTTCCTCCCTCTTTCTGCTTTCCTTATTTATCTCTGCACTAAAAGGGCTATGTGATGGCTAAATTGAACCTATTTTTGGGAAATGTACACTACAATTGAATCTTTTCCATTCTTTTAAAAAAACAATGTCTATAAGGTTACTATAGTTAATGTAATGCTTTTGTGTGATTTGTTGCTGATCCATTCTGTTGTTTCTCTGTACTTATAAATGGGAAGAGAGGTGTCCTTTTTGAAGCAAGAGAACTATGGGTGAATGAGCTTAATGTAACATACTTCCAGGAAATAAATTTAGTGGGAAACCAGTTTGAACAAATTTGGATTCTTGTGAGGGAGGGAAAGAACAGGTGATATATTGAAGGGCATAGGTAGATGCAATGGAGGTGTAAAGGGAATGTTATTTTTATAACATTCCTAATCTGAAAATACATATTCCTATAGTTAGGAAAGTAGCACAATAATGGGTAAAAGAGAACATTAATTTCATTGATCTAGGGAACACTACAAACATTTTTTTGAGGATCATCTGTGTACTAGATATGGTGTCATAATGGGGATACAAAGATAAGTAGGAATTAATACCCTCAAAAGATGCATAGTTGATGGTGAAGTTAAAAGATAAAAATGATAATATGATATAAAAGCAATAGTAGAATTATGTTGAGAAGATTCATGAGGAAATTGAAGAATCTCAACTCCTTGCTAGATCAAGTGGTACCTGAGCTGAGAATGAAATAACAACCAGGATTTAGCTAGGAGTGATAGAGGGGGCCAAAAGAGACTGCATCAATAAAAATTAGGGGAAAATAATAACTGGTACAGGGTCTTGTTAACAGTATTAGGTGTTTCTACAATTTGTACTTCAGGTACTGTATTGTTACTTGACCATATAGTATATAGGATATATTTATGATAGATTTCCCTATTTTGACATCTTTATTCTTTTCTTTCTTTCTTTCTTTTTTTTTTTTTTTTTTTTTTTTTTTTTTTTTTTTTTTTTTTTTTTTTTTTTTTTTTTTTTTTTTTTTTTTTTTTTTTTTTTTTTTTTTTTTTTTTTTTTTTTTTTTTTTTTTTTTTTTTTTTTTGTCTTTTTTGGGACAGGGTCTCACTACGCAGTTCAGGTTGGCCTTGAATTCACTTTGTAGCCCAGGCTGGTTTCAAACTCTCAACGATCCTCCTGCCTCAGCCTTCCAAGTGCTGGGATTACAGGTGTGCGCCACCACACCTGACAACATCTTTATTCTTTAACTTCCATTCTGGTTCTGCTACAGCCAAGATGGATATTTCCAAACCTATTGGCCAAATTTGGTTTTTCTGTAGGGATATATTGCCACTTAGATTCATATACAGAGTTATTAGGGCAAAAAGATATGTGTTCTTAGTTTTTCTGGATTCAGTGGCAGAATATAGCATCATTTTTTGTCTCTGACATTTTTTAAAGGAGAATAATAATTTTACTCAGTAAGCTCAAAATAAAGAGAACATTAAACAATTTAATTCATTCATTTGAACTTTGGATTGATTCTTGCATTTTCATGTGTCTCTTGCTCAGATTAGATCAGTCCGAGAATTTTGCTTTGGTTTAATATTTGAGAACATGCAGTACACTTCAGTGTAAAGAAATCAAATCCTTTTTACTAACTGAAAGAACACTGGAACAGGAAACATTAATTATCTGAGGGTTGCTTTCTCTGTCACTGAGGTGCAGACTCATTAAGTTACTTAGCTAGTTTCCTATTATAAAATGGTAGAAATTAGGACAGTTTATTTTTCATAGAAATATGTGAAGAATTAGGCTCTTTAGTCCACAGATAGTGATCTTAGATTGTAAACTTAATTTGAATAGATTGCGTGTAAAGTCAGAGTTTTATATGTGTCATTCTCTTCCTTAAATATTGTTAATGTAAAATTTGTAACATAATGAAATGCTCATGAGTATGTGTGTATATAACCTGATGTTTTAATAATTTGTAGACTTAATTTTTGGGCAAGAACTCTAGTATACTTTTTATTTTAGTACGTACATGTTTGTAGTGCATAACGATTACATTCATTATGGGGAGTAGGTACATGTACATATTCTAATTCTTTTTATTCTCCTCCCTCTCCCTTCATCTATCTCTAGATCCCTTCCCATTTGCAAAAGATCTATCTTCCTGTCTTTTATTACCTCTTTCATTTCACTGTTTAAATTATTTGTACTTTGAATTTCTTATAAGATATTTAAACTTGTGTGTCTGATTTATTTTGATTAACATTGATCAAGGTGCATCCCCTTTCCTAAAAATGACTCGATTTATCCTTCTTGGTAAGAATACCACATTTTTGGTATAAATACCTTCTTTGTGGTATAAATACCACATTTTCTTTTTCCATTCATCTGTCGAAGTCTGCTTACAGACTTAAATGGTATATGAATCAAGCTGCTATAAACATGAATCTATTAAGTATATAACTGTAATATATAATCTTTAATTCTTTCAGGAATATACCTAGAAGGGGAATAACTGGATCAAATGGAATTTCTAGTTTTAGTTTTTTGAGGAATCTCTTTATTGATTTCCATAGTGATTATACTAGTTTACATTCCAATAAACAGTGCAGAAGCTTTCTTTTATTCCCACAACCTTGCCAGCATTTGTTATTTTTTGAGTCAGTGATGACAGCTATTCTTTCTGGAGTAAGATAGAATCTCAGTGTTGTTTTCCCTTGCTTTTCTGTAATGGCCAAAGATGCTGAATATTTTTTCATATACTTGGCCATTTGTATTTCTCCTTTTAAGAAGTGTATTTCTTTTAATTTCCCTCTATTTGATTAGATCTTTCATTGGAGAGGTTCTAATTTTTTGAGATTTTTCTATATTGTAGATATTAGTCTTTCATCTGAGGAGTAGCTGGCTATGTTTTTTACACCACTCTGTAGGTGGTTTCTTTTTGGTTACTTCTTTTGCTGTTAAGAAGGTTTTTAATATTATTCATTGAATCTTGATACTGTTTCTTCTGTAATTGGGGTTCTGTTTAGAAAGTCCTTTTTCTGTGTCTGTGTCTTCAAGAGTTTTACCTATTTTATATTCCAGGAAATTATTTCTGTTTTAATGTATAGGTCTTTTATGCATTTTTATTTCATTTTGGTACATGGTGATAGATTTAGGTCTAGGTTCAATCTGTGGCGTTTGTTAAAGAGGCTGTCTTTCCTCCTAGATATTTGGTCCCTTTGTCAAAGATCTGGGAGCAGAGTATTCATATAACTTTTTTTTTTTTGGCATCCTCTATTTTGTTCCACTGATCCATAAGTGTTCCCCCCCCTCCCCCGCTGCCAAAATACCATCCTGTCTTTATAACTGTAGCTGTATAGTGTAACTTGGAGTCTGGAATTCCCTTGCCCTTGTTGCCCAGAATTGCTTTTGCTACTCTGGGTCTCTTCTGGTTTCACAGAATTTTAGGATTGCTTTCTGTGAGGAATAGTATTTTGATTGGGACTGCATTAAATCTGTGTAACAATTTTGGAAGTATGGGCATTTTGACTATATTGGTTCTGCTTATGCAAGAGCAGGGAATGTTTTTCCATTTTCTGGTATCCTCTGTACCTTTTTTTAAAAGAGTACTGTAGTTTTCATTGTAGAAGTCTTTCACTTTCTTGATTAGGTTAATTTCTAAGTATTTTAGTTTTCTTGATGCCATTGTGAAAGGTATTGTTTTCCTAATTTTTCTCTTGGCGAGCTGGTTATTGGTGTGTAGGAACCCTATTGATTTTTGAGTGTGGACTTTGTATTTTGCTACACTACTAACTTTGATTAATTCTAGGAATCTTTTGGTATTTTGGGGATGTTCTATGTAGAGGACCATGTCTTCTGCAAATAATGGTTAATTTAACTTCTCTCTTTCCTATCCATATGCCTTTTATTTCTTTCCATTGTGTAATTGGTCTGACTATTGTTTTGAGAACCATGTTCAATAGGAGTGGTCAGAGTAGACATCTTTGTGTTGTTCCTGATTTTAGAGGGAAACCTTTCTATTTCTCTCCATTTAGTATGATGTTGGCTGTTGGTTTTTTATAGGTGGCTTTTACCAGATTGAGATAAAAACCTTTTATGCCTATTTTCTTAGTGTTTTTCTCATGAATGGATGTTGGATTTTGTTAGATATTTTTTCTGTGTCTGTTGAGATGATCATGTGATTTTTGTCCTTGGTTGTGTTTGTGTGGTATAGTACATTTATTGATTCATGTTGAACCATCCCTACATTCCTGGAATGACTCTTGCTTGGTCTTGGTGTGTGATCTTTTTGATAATTTGCTGCATTCCGTTTGCTAGTATTTTATTGAGGATCTTGGCATCTATGTTGATTAAAGAGATTGGCATGTAGTTTCCTTTTTTGTTTAGGTCCTTTTTGAGTTTTGTAATCTGGGTAATGCTTGTTTCCAGGAGAGTTTAGGAATATTGTTTCCCTTTCAATTTCATTAAAGATTTTACAGAGCATAGGCTTTACATATTCTCTAAAATTCTTGTAGAATTTGGCTGTGAATCCATCAGGACCTGGGCTTTTCTTAGTTTTTTAAATTTTATATATCGTTTTAATTCTTCAATTTCATGAAGTGATTGGATTATTCAAGACTTGTATCTTTTTGGTTCAGTTTTGGTTGGTCATTGCTTCTGCATTTCCCATTTTATTGGAGTACAGATTCTCAAAGTAGTTACTTATGATCTCCTGGATTTTGGTAGAATCCTTTGTGATTTTGCCTTTTTCGTTTCTAACTTTATGGATTTGGTTCTTTTCTTTCCTTATTTTGGCAAGATTTGCAAGAGTTTGTCTATTTTGTTTAATCTTTCAAAGAACCAACTCTTCAGTTCATTGATTCTTAGTATTGTGTTTTTAGTCTCAATGTCATAATTTCTGCTGAGGTTTTGTTGTTGTTATTCTTGTTGTTTTTCTTTTGAGACAAGGTTTCACTATGTAGTTCAGGCTGATCTTGAACTCAGCAGTTCTCCTGCCTTTGGATTACAGACGTGTACCACCATACCCAACTTTCTGAGTTTTATAATTTCTTTCCTTGTACTAGCTTTGGGTTCAGATTGTTCTTGTTTTTTACCTTGCAGTGCATCATTAGGTTTTTATTTGAGCCGTTTTCCTGATGTTGAAATTCAACACTATAAATTTTCCTCTTAGGATTGCTTTCAGTGTATTCCATAGGTTTCAATGTGTAGTATTGATATTATCGTTTAATTGTAGGAACTGCCTAATTTCTTCTTTTTGTCTGTGATTCACTAATTATTCAGGAATTTATTGTTTAGTTTCCAAATGCTTCCATAGTTCTGTGGCGCCCTTTGGCATCAATTTTCTTCGTAACAGTATAATCTAATAATATTCATGGAATTATTTCATTTTTTCTATATTTACTTAAGCTTGCTTTATGGACTGGTATGTGGTCTGTTTTGGAGAAAATCCATGTGCTATGGAGAAAAATGTATATTCTGTTGTTTTTGGTTGGAACACTCTATCGATCTATTAAGTTCGTTTGTTCAAAGATTTGGCTGAACTTTGGTATTTCTTTGTTGATTTCGTCTAGTTGACCTGTCCATTTGTGACAGTGAGGTATCCAGGTTCTCCCTTACAATTTTGTTGGTGTTTATGTGATTTATCTTGTCCATTAGTGTTTGTTTTATGAAGTTAGGTGCACTAGTATTTTGTATGTATGTGTTTATAATTGTTACCTTTTCTAGTTGCATCATTTCTATAATCAATACGTTGTGATCTTCCTTTTCTCTTCTGATCAGCGTTGGCTTTCTGAAGTCCACTTCGTCTGAATTAGGATAGCTGTTTCTCCTTTTTTCTGAGTTCCCATCGCATAAAATAATTGTTTTCCATTCTTTGATTTTTAATCTGTGAGTTTCAGTTTTACTTAAATATGTTTCTTGTATACTAGGTATCATTGGGTTCTGTTTCTTGGTACATTCTGCCAAACTGTGTCTGTTGATTAGGGAATTGAGATCATTCACATTGTGAGTTATTACTGATAGGTACTGACTTACTCTGTTGCTGCATTTTTTTTTTCCATTTTGCTTAGCTGCTCATTTTACCAGGTGTATTCATTCCTTTTGACTTATTGGAATGTTGACTTCATTGTCCTTTTTTAGAATATCCTTGAAAATATTTTGTAATGCTTGTTTCGTGGTTGTGAATTTCATGGGGTGCTCTTTGTCAAACAAATAGCTTATTTTTCTGTTAATTTTGAATAAAAGTTTTCCAGGATATGTAAGTTCGAGTTGGAAAATGTTATCTTTTAGGGCTTGAAAAACTTGCTTCAGGCCCTCCTGGCCTTTAAGGTTTATGTAGAGAAGTCTGCTATAATTCTAATGGTTTAACCTTCATATGTTATTTGTTGCCTTTCTCTAACAACTTTTAGAATTTTGCCCCTGTGGTGGACTTCTTGTACTTTGAGTATAGATAGTATAATGTGGCATGGAGAGGTTCTCTTTTGGCTATAGGTACTTGAGGTCTATGCTGTATACCTTACTTATCTGTATGTTTATTTCCTTCTCTATATTTGGAAAGCATTTGCTGTTGTTTCTGTGAGCAGGTATTTTTTATGCCATTTGTGTTGTTTTCTAATGTTTCATTTACTATAGTTTTCTTAGATTAGCCTGTTTCATGCCATCTAGCAGCTGTTGGATCAATTCTTCATGTTGTTTTATTGTTTCTATTCTATTCTGTTCGATTTTCACCATGTTCGAAGGTATCTGCAGCTATTCTAAAGACAGCAAAAAGCATTATGGTAGCTGTTGTTGGCTTCGTAAGGTCTTGAAGTCCTGTATCACTTGTACTGGTTTATTTTGATTGGTTTTATTCTGTTTTATTTTCCTTGGTTTTATCCTCTTTAAAATAAAAAACAAACAAACACAAAGAGAATGATTGCAGATTAGTGGGTAAGTGAATTTTGCATATTTTCGGGATATGCCCAGTACTGAGGCAGGATAGAGGGAACCTGAAATAGTTCATGGAATCTGAAAACTTGACTGAAGTTACTTAACTAATAATTATTATAAGCCCTGTACATTTGACATTAATAATTTTCTTATTACACATATCTGCATGCTTCATGAACCATTCTTATTTTAACATTTATAATAGAGTACAGTGTTAGTATTTCTCTGATTTTGGTCTTGTTAATAAGTATTACATTGAGTTTTTTGTGATACTGTTTATATTGAGTGTTTTCATATGTTCATAGTCCTTATTTTCTGATGAAAAATGTCTCTAGACTACATGGTTCTATTATTTTAGGCATCAGGATAAACTGGATCAGTGTTCTGTTCTGCGAAAAGAAGAGCTTCTGATACTCATCAAAAATATGTGAGAGATTGTTTTGATCTATTGTTGGTCTTATATATGAATTTTTCTAATAAAAGTCATAGTCCCCATCATGTATTTAGGAATTGTCACCACTCTTGTTCCCAATATGTTGGCTTTTCATTGAAGTATACCCTGATATAATAATAGCACAGTCATTGGGGGAAATTTTATTTTATTTTATTTTATCTTATTTATTTTTTTATGAGAAAAAAGACACAGAAAAGAAAAAAAAGCAAAAGAGACAAACAACAACAACAAATCCAATACAATAACATTGTGGGTTTACAAACAAGATGATAGGAATTTGACAGTGGTTGTAATATTGCATATTGTTACCTTCAAAGGGGTTGTTTAAATTAATGGGTATAGACATGTAAAATTGATCTAATCATATGAGTTTTAACTGTTCTTTTTCAGTAGCTAATGCATTTAGTAGTATAGTCATTTTAACTATCATATGTATACATATATACAAATTTATGTCTTTTTCCTTTTCCCTTTCTTCTTTCCTCCTTTCCTCTTTTTTTTTTTTTTTTTTTTGCGGCACT
>RJWM01021882.1:0-34571 GCA_004363535.1 Dasyprocta punctata
TGTCAAGGACAATGGGCGAAAGGCAATGAGTGTTTTCTAGGAAAGTAATGGTGAATATGGTGCACTGCCAAGAAAAACAAAGCATTGTTGCAAGGACAAGATGGGAGAGGGTAATAAGAAAACTGTAGTTCCCAGGTGCCTTATCATCTTCAGCAGGTCTTATCTTGCATCCTTATGGCTTGCAGCTGTGCCCAGGAAAAAGCAGGAGTTTCTGCATTCCACCCTGGCTCAAGGGCAGGAAAAGGACTTCCTTGGATGTCTCCTAGATTCAATTTATAACTTGTGGTCGCAACAGACTGGCAGTGTAACATTTCATCCAGTAGGTTTTTCCCCTGCTAAGTTCCTCATTATATTTTTAGACCTAGTTGTAACTTTGGATTGTTCCATTTGGTTGCCTGACCATTTTGTACCATTTCTACTAGCCAAATATGTACTTATATTGCTGTTTTCTTTGTCATCTGAATCAAGAAGACTGCATTCCCTGTGTCTGTATTGGTTGATTCTTGCTCCATTTCACTGTCACAGGAATTTTGTTTCACATGGCCAACATCAAAGTCATTATCATCTTCATCATCAACGTGTGGATGATCTGATGAGTAACTCTCAACCTCCTTCAAAACCTGCAAATCTGAATTTTCATGTGCCATTGTACTGAAGTGGAATACTTCTACCAGAAAAAAGAAACAAACCAAAACAACGACAACAACAACAACAGCAAAAAACAAAAACAAAAACAAAACAAAACAAAACAAAACAAAACAAAAAAAACCCCCCAACTCTTTAAAAAGCAATCTCAAATGCACAGAAATTTAGGAAAAAGTATTTCATGGGTAAAATTCACCTATTGCTACTTTGGATCTCCTGAACAGACCTTACTGTTAATCTGCCAAGTGGGTGAATACGAAGATGAGTTTCTTGCTTTTCCCAGGTAGAGCCACTGTGAGTCATACCCATATTCCATTTATGTTAAACATGTTCACAGAACAGAAGGGTGTTGTGTGTATATTGTGATACTCAGGGAAATGCACACCAAACCATTAGAGGGAGCATTATGTGTGCAAAAAAGTCCCAGTTTGATACTTTCGCATACATGCACACACCTTGCCGTTCATTTGTCATACCAAGTGGGTTCACAGAAGATTGTTTCCTATCTCCCCCAGGCACAGCTACTGAGCCACACAGCTGGTTATTATTATGTTAATACAAATTTACAACAGAAAAATATGGGGTGGTTTGTTGTAACCCAATGTTATGTCCCGTGGGCTATCCTGCAGGATTGAGGAAGATTTGGTCCCATCATAGTGATGCAGTATATAGCAGCACTTCTAGCTCATGATGAAATAAAAACTAAGTAAGACAAGAGCACCCAGGTTGGCTGTTTTCTGTTACCATATGTACAATAGGAATGAGATCTTTGAGATCAGAATAATATAAAATTAGATCTTGACTGTGACACTGTATGATCACAGCAAAGTTACTTGATCACTCTACACTTGTATTTTAGCCATATTGTTGCCTCCTACTGCAGTGGAAACATGTCTCATATAACATGACAATCATACATACATTAGTCTTAAAGCAAAAATAAAATGAAAATTTTTTTTTTTTTTTTTTTTTTTTTTCAGCACCAGGGATTGAACTCACAACCTCACGCCTGTCAGACAGGCGCTTAAGTCACTGAGCCAAACTCCCGGCCCTGGTTTTTTGAGGCAGGGTTGCACTGTGTAGCTCAGGTCGGCCTTGTGCTCGCGTTGTAGCCCAAGCCGGCCTCAAACTCACAACGCTCCTCCTACCTCAGCCTCCCAAGTGCTGGGATTAAAGGCGTGAGCCACCACGCCCGGCTTAAAATGAAAATTTATTATAGCAAAGAAGCACAACTGGTCACCCAATAGGCAGTGTAGCTCAGGATAGAACAGCTAAGCTGGCTACTCTACAGGCAGTGCAGCCCAGGGAAGGACCACAAAGAGGGCTGTCCCTTAGCACAGCAGCCAGAAACAAAGAATGTATTTCCCTTTTCTGGGAGTCTCAGTGGGATATCATTATTATTCACGATTTTGTTTTTCAAAAGGAGCAAGGATCTCTGGACAGGAAGGAATTTAATTATGTGCATTTATCCTATGCAATTTGCCTGAGAATCTTGCTTCCTTATCTCAGGGAGCAATGCAGCTTCCACCTTTGATTAACCATTTTCTTCCCCCACTCTATCACTCAAAGATATGGCTACCTGCTTGGTTTATATCAGTTCTCTTAGCACTCCATATTATTGAGCCAAATGATCAACCCACACCATTCATGAATAGTAAATGAACAGCGCATATCAGGTCTCAAGTCCAGTGCCTGACACAAAACAGTTGTTTAGTAAATAAAAAGCTGTCTGGCTCCAGTGTCCAACCAAGAAAAGACGTGTAAAAGTTATGAATCAGGTAGAACCAGACAAGAAAACGTTTTTTGTTTCCTTCCCAGCCCAACTTTTAAGAATTATCTGTTATCTATTACATTCACTTTCTCACCTCTCAATTTCTTTGTGATGAATCAACAGAAATTGGAATGTGTTAGGTACATAAACCAACTCCACACAAGGTATGTAAACATTATGTACTACAAACTTGTACCAGAAAGAAAAAAAAAAGAAAGAAAAAAAGGAAGGAATCAAGGGATGAGTGGAGAGGTAGAGAGGGGAGGGAAAGGGGGTGAAAAAAGGAATGAAGGCCGGGCGTGGGGGCTCAGGCCTTTAATTCCAGCACTAGGGAGGCTGAGGTAGGTGGAGCATTGTGAATTCCAGTCCAGATTGGGCTACAATGTGCACACAGGCTGGCCTGAGCTACACAGTGTGACCCTGCCTCAAAAAACTAGGGCCGGGAGTTTGGCTCAGTGGCTTAAGATGTGAGGTTGTGGGTTCCATCCCCAGTGCCACACACACACACACCCACACACACACACACAAAGAGGAATGAAGATGTTTTATGTACATGTACCAACTCCACCAAAGGAATGTTAATATCAGGTACTACACACGTGTACTATTCAACTAAAATTTAAAAAAGAAACAAACTGCTGCCTCCATACATCCTCCTCCATTCTAATAGAAACATGTCAGGTGAAATCCTCCTTGCCACAGCAATTGTTATATATGATCACCTGATTAGAGATGGTCCAAATGGAGGAAGCTCAGGTCTGTCCTCTTGTGGTCAGAGGTGATATTTTTATGTAGGCTTCCTGCCTGAACTGTAGCTATTTTGCTGCCAAGAGGGAAGCCAGCCAGCAAGTAAAATTGATATGCAAGAAGAGAATCAATACAGTAGACCGGAGGAACCAGAAGGCTGACTGCACTGAAGCTCAAAGGTGGCTTAATCTTGTCTTTTAAATAGTGTAAACCAAGTTTCCTTCATGTATAGACCAGTTCAAAGTTTCTGCACCTTGTGACCAAGGCAGTGCTACTTACCGACTTTTCTTTTTTTTTTCTTTTTTCTTTTCACTTCTCTTCTTTTTTCTTTCTTTCTTGTTTTTTTTTTTTTTTGTTTTTTTTTGAGACAGGATCTCCCTATGCAGTGCAGACTGGGCTTGAGCTCACTTTGTAACCCAGGCTGGTCTCAAACTTGCAACGATCCTCCTTCCTCGCTTGCTAACTTCTCTACTTATATTCAGATCCTTCATTCTACTATCACTACTGTCCTGAAGAGTACCCAATGGTTCTCATGGAAGAAAATACAATGAGGAATTTTCTTGCTCCTCCATCTCTGTCACAATTTGAAACTTAGATTTGTAATGAACTGTGCAAGAGTGTTTGAGCACAAGTGTGTCCAAGCACACTCAGCATTGACTATTATAGAAAACATAGACCATAATCTGATGCACTGACACTGAAAATGACAATGTAAGCAATTTTAATTGTTCTATTATTTTCATTTAAATATAACATGCATTGAAAATATATTTGTAAATGTTATAAATTATTGTATTTTTATGTAACATTTATATTTATTTACATATATTTATTTTCCTTTTATGAGATTACTATTTTTGATTATTTTTAACATGTAGTTATCTGATTTATACATTTATTTAAAGCATAAATGTACGTGTTCATTCACCGTTATGTGATCGAGTAAGTAAATTGTGTATTTACCCCACAGATTCTGGGGAAAGGCCAGGGAGAGCTCAGAATTGCTGGAGCCACATGACAGCTGCCCTCCCTTCGCCTCTTTTCCCAAACAGCGTTGGGTGGGTAGGCACTGGTGACTGTGGCCCGTCTTGAACTCAAAACAAACTACAAAACTTCTCAAAAAGACTTGGCTGAGTGGAGCAGACTTCAAAGGTATGGCATAAGTTGAGTTCCTTCAAACAGGGAATCAATGCGAAGCAGCTGTGCAGCTTTGCAGAGCAGTACACAGATCGTAACTCTGGTAACAGAAGTGGCTCCAGTTTCCCTGAAGATAACTAGCACAGCCACAGCTGGAGTCAGTCTGGCAACCAAGGGGCAAGGGATTGCTTCTCAAACCCAGATTCCCAAGTAAATCCGGCAACCTAGAGTGGACCCAGAAACCAACCTGGTTTTCCTAAAAGTGAAAGGTGAGTTGGCACAAACTAAAGCCAAACTGTAACAAGCCCAAAATGAACCCCATGTAGAAAGTTTACATCTGATAAGTGAAAAGTTATACTCCCAGTGCAGCCTTCTCTGACATCTAAGACTTGGAGAAAAAATAGGCAAGTTCTCATTTCCAAACCATAACTTAGACTTCTAAAAGCCACATTCTTACATTTTTAGGTTGTAGTGGTTAATGTGAAATTTAGGGCAAGCTTATGTTTAAATTGCTTTCCCTCTCGCTTTCCCTCCAAGGTCTCCTTCCTTCAGAGACTTGAGGGCATCAGTGTATTCAACAGAAGTGCTCACCTCTGAAATACTCTCCTTCTGGAACTGGCAGACACTTGAGGAATGCTTCTATTGGAAAAACTAGAGGAAAGAACAGAAAGCAAAGCTCTGTGGCACAGTGTATCTTCATTAGTTTGGAGGAATGAAAACCTAAGATTTTTTTTAATTTAAAGAGATAAAACAATAAAAACAATGATACAAAATTTTAAAACAAGAGAGTAGGAGGATAACAATAATACATTGTGTATTGTTGTCTTCAAAGTAGATGCTCATATTACATGGTACAGGCATGAAAAATTGATCAAACAATATAGGCACAAATCCTTCAATGAACTAATAGAAATTAGTAGTATAACTATCTTAACTATCTTGTATGTGCTTTTATACATAGTTTTCCTTTTCCCTTCATTCTTTTCTCCTTTCCCCCATTCCCGTTTCTTTCTCTTTTTGAACAGTTTCTTCCCATTACACAATATCTATTGTACATTTTGGATCTTATTTACTCTTTCAGCTTCTTACACTACAGAAACAACACAGTGTTTACACAAGCAAGTCTGATTTGTTTCAGTTATAAGTATGGTCTCAAATTGTATCCA
Source organism: Dasyprocta punctata (assembly GCA_004363535.1). Taxonomy (NCBI): domain Eukaryota; kingdom Metazoa; phylum Chordata; class Mammalia; order Rodentia; family Dasyproctidae; genus Dasyprocta; species Dasyprocta punctata. The sequence goes on from RJWM01021882.1 coordinate 5,467, forward strand.
TTTACCTATAAAACTCTCAAATTTATCCTTTTTTGTACCTGAGTAGTATGCCATTGTATAAAAATACCACATCTTTTTTTATCCATTCCTTGGTTGATAGGCATTTGGGTTGTTTCCAAGATCTGGTTATTACAAATGTGCTGCTATAAACATGGGTGCACATACATTGCCATGGTATGATGTGTTTATTTCTTTTGGGAAAATACCCTGAAGGGGAATAGCTGGATCAGATGGGACCTCCAATCCTAGATTTGAGGAATCTCCACACTGATTTCCCAAGTGGTTGCACTAGTCTACACTCCCACCAACAGTGGAGAAGGGTTCCTTTTCCCCCAGAGCCCCTCCAGCATTTGTTACTAGTTGATTTCTTGATGTTAGTCATTCTTTCTGGAGTGAGATGGAATCTTAGTGTTGTTTTAATTTGCATTTCTCAAATGACCAATGATGTCAAACATTTTTCATAGATTTATTTGTTTTCATATTTCTTCACCTGAGAATTATGTTCATCTCAGATGCACATTTTTGGGGTGGGTCTTTGATTTGGGAGGTCTGATTTTTTTCAATTCTTTATATGTTCTAGATAAAAGTCCTTTGTCTGAGGGACAGTTGGTTAAATTTTTTTCCCACTCTGTGTGTTGTCATTTCACTCTCTTGGTGATTTCTTTTGATGTGCAAAAGATTTTTAATAAAATGAGACCCCAGTTTTTGATTCTTTGAAGTATTTTTTGTGCATTTTGTGTTTTCTTCACGAACTCTCTGCCTTCTCCTATGTCTTCAAGATTTCTACCTACTTTCTCTTCTAGTAGATTTATTGTTTCTGTTTTGATATTTAAATCTTTGATCTGGTTTGACTTCAGTTTAGTTCCTGGCAATAGATATGGGTCTAGTTTTAGTCTTGGGCAAGTAGAGAGGTAGTTTTTCCTGCACCATTTATTAAAGATGCAATAGATATGGGTCTAGTTTTAGTCTTGGGCAAGTAGAGAGGTAGTTTTTCCTGCACCATTTATTAAAGATGCTATCTGTGGTACAGTGAATATGTTTGGCCCCTTTGTCAAAGACAAGGTGGCTGAATGTGTTTGTAGTTGTGTGTGTTATCTTCTATTTTGTCCCATTAATCCTCAGGTCTGGTTTTTTTCTTTGCTAGTACCATGCTGATTTTATTGCAGTACCTTTGCAGCATAATTTCAAATCAGGGAATTTGATGCCTCCTGTCTTGCCTTTGTTGCCCAGAATTGCTTTTGGTATTTCAGGTCTCTTCTGATGCCAAATGAAGTTTTGGAATGTTTTCTCTGGTTCTGTGAGGTGTGCTAACAGTATTTTGATTGAGATTGCATTGACTCTGTAAAACACTTTTAGGAGTATGACCATTTTCACTATGTTGGGACTTCTTGTCAATGAGCAAAGGATATCTTTCAATTTTCTGAGATCCTCTTCAGTCTCCTTTTCAGAGTACTATAATTTTTAATGTATAGATCTTTTATTTCTTTAGTTATGTTGATTCCTAAGTATTTCATTTTTTTGAATGCTGTTGTGAAGGATGTGGTTTCTCTAATTTCTTTCTCAGTGAGATTGTTGTTGTGTACTGGAATGGTATGATTTTTGACCAGTTATGCTGCTGAATTTGGTTGTTAACTCTAGTAGCCTTTTGGTGGAGTTTTGGGGTCTTCCATGTAAGTATTGTAGTCTGTGAATAAGGATAATTTAACTTTTTCCTTTCCTATCTTTATTTCTTCTATTTCTCTCTCTTGTCTAATTGCTCTGCCTAATGTTTCCAGAACTATGTTGAAACTATGCGTGGTGATAGTAGACATGCTAGTCTTGTTCCTGATTTTACAGTGAAAGCTTTCAATTTTTGTCCATTCAGGTTGGTTTGTCATAGATGGGTTTTATCAGATTGAGGTAATGACCATCTATTCTGATTTCTGTGAGATTTTTATCATGAATGAGTGTTGGACTTTATCAAAGCTTTTTCTGCATCTATCGAGATAAACACATGATTTCTGTTTTTGACTCTGTTGATATGGTGTATTGCATTTATTGATTTGCATATGTTGAATCATCCCTGCATTCCTAGGATGAATTCCATTTAGTCATAGTGTATAATCTTGATGATTTGCTGCATTCCATTTGCTAGTATCGTACCAAGAATTTTTGCATCTACATTCATTAGGGAGATTGGCCTGTGGTTCTCTTTTTTGGTTGAGTCTTTTTCTGGTTTTGGAATCAGGGCAATACTTGCCTCCAGGAATTAGTTATGAAGAATTGCTTTCTTTTCAATTTACTGAAGAGTTTGAGGAGTATTGGCATTCAATCTTCTCTCAATTCCTTGTAAAATTCAGCAGTGAATCCATCAGGACCTGGCTTTTCTTTGTTGGTAAGTTATTAGTTATGTTTTAAATCTCATTAACTGATACTGGGTTATTCAGAATTTTTATCTTCTTGATTCAGTTTTGGGAATTCATATATATATCTAGGATTCTCTCCATTTCTTCTGTGTTTTCCACCCTATGAGAGTAAATATTTTTGAAGTAGGTATTTGTGGTGGATTGATAACTGGTGGTCAATTTAACAAGCAGCTGAACTGAATCAGTATGGTGTTGAGTGTGGATGGCCCACCTGAGGATTGTTGGCAACATAAAATGGAGAAATGGAGAGGAAAAAGAGTGTTATTGGTTGGTGGTGCTGTTGGTTCTCTTTTTGCCATTGGTTCTCCTGTAGGAGCTTGTTGAGCTTCTTTCTTGATGTGAATCTGGCTGCTATCATCAGAGGAGCTCTGGAGCTTGTTGTTGCTGTGAATGGCTGCAGTTAATTTTGGGGAAGCTCTGGTCTCCACTGCTTCCTGGCTCCGGAGGGGAAGATGATGTACTGTTCAATCACCAGGAGAAGCTTGTCACTCTGGCTTCCTGATATGAAGTCAGCTGTTATCATTGGAGAAGCTAGGGACTTTGTTGTCACTGAGGATGATTGTGGTACTTTGTTGGGAAGCCCATGTCCTTACTTCAAGTGTCACTTCCTGGCTCTAGGGCAGAACCGTCAACCTACTGGCACAGATCTTTCATCCCGCTGGTACAGCTTTCACTACTGACCTTTGGGCCTTTCTAGCACAGATCCATGAAACAGACTTGTGTGAGACATTGTCATGGACTCTAGGTCTCCCACTGGATTCATGGAGGACTTTGCCATGGGATCCAGGCCCCCAGCTGGAGTTTTTTGGGGTCTTAAATATGTGGGCAGATTTCTTGCACTTTTGATATTTGACTCTTTGGGTGATTATTATAAAATAATTCTCTATATTATGAGTCCTGTATGTAATTGTTTCCCTTGCAAACTCTGACTACAACAGTATTGATGATCTTCTGTATTTACACAGGATCTGTAGTGACTTCACCATTTTCATTCCTTAATGCATGAATCTCAGTCTTTCATTCATTCTTTCTTTTTTTTTGATAAGATTGGCTAAGGGTTTATCAATTTTGTTTAATCTTTCAAAGAACCGACTCTGTGATTCGTTATTTCTTTGTATTGTTTTCTTAGTCTCTATTGCATTAACTTTTCCTCTGGTCTTTATAATTTCCTCTCTTGTATGGGCTTTGGGCTTGTTTTGCTCTTCATTTTCTAGAAGGTCGATGTGCAACCTTAAATTATTTGTTTGTACTTGTTCTGTTTTCCTGATATAAGCATTCATTGCTATAAATTTCCCTCTTAGGACTGCTTTCATTGTGTCCCATATGTTCCAGAATGTTATATCTGCATTATTACTTAATTGTAGATAATGTTTAATTTCTTCCTTAATTTCATCTGTGACTCATTGGTTGTTTAGGAGGGTGTTATTTTATTGCCATGTATGTAGGTAGTTTTCATGGTTTCTTTTGCCATTGATTTCCAATTTCAGTGTACTATGGTCAGATAATATATGTGGAATAATTTCAAATCCTCTGCATTTACTTAAGCATGTTCTGGGGGCTAAGTATATGGTCTATTTTAGAGAATGTTCCATGTGCAGCTGAGAAGAATGTGTATTCTGATGATGTCGGGTGGAACACTCCTAAAACATCTAAGTCCATTTGTTCACAGGTTTGGTTTAGTTCTGATATTTCTTTGCTGACTTTTTGTCTAGTTAATCTATAACTTTTTGACAATGGAGTATTCAGTTCTCCCATTACAGTTGTGTTATTGCTTGTTTGATTTTTCTTGTCTAATAATAATTGTCTTATATAGTTGGGTGCATACATCTTTATGATTGTTGTCTCTTGCTCTTGAAGTTTTTCCCTAACAAGTATGTAGGGACCTTCTTAATCTCTTTATTCATTCTTGGTTTGAAGTTCACATTGGCTGCAAAGAGGAAAGCTACCCCTACTTTTTTATGGCTTCCTGTTGCATGGAATATTGTTTTCCATCCTTTGATTATCAGTCTGTGAGTTTCTTTTTGAGTTAAATGCATTTCTTGTATAGAGCATATTGTTGGATCTTTTTTCTTGATCCATTCTGCCAGTCTGTTTCTTTTAATTGGTAGATTGAGTCCATTAAATCGATGGTTATAACTGATATGTATTGGCTTATCTTTGTCAAGATATTGTCTTGCTGTTGGTTTCCTGCTTTCCCCCTCTGTTTAATTACTTGCTCTGTCTTGTGGGAAAATGTAAGATTTTTAAATCATGAGTTGAACATGTAAAAAAATGTAATAATGAAGTATGCATTACTCTTAAACTTGAGCATAGTGTCTTAGACACTGTTATGTGTTTTTCTTGTTTGACTGTAAACTTTGTCATTGTTCAACTCATGGGTCAGAACTCACATGAGATGCCTTTTGCTAGATTCATTTGCTAAGAACCAACTTCTGCACTCAGGAGGCTCAGGCAGGAAGATTTCTAGTTTGAGGCCAGTCTGGTAACCACAACATTTTGCAAAAAAACAAAGCAAAACCAAAACCAAAACAGAAAGAACCAACTTCTGATAGTCTTGGGGGAACTGAACAATAAATGTTAAAGCAAGGTACTGGCTCATATCTTTAATCATTTATTTTGGGGCTATATTACTTGATTGACCAATGTAGTTCTAATGAATAATTGTAAATATGGTAGGTAGTCATATTGAGCACTGTGCACACCCAAAGATATTGTGTCAAACTTTAGATATAAACTGAAGAATTATAAACATTGATTTAACAACTAGATTACAGAAAGACATTGCTGTAATGAGACTGGACTATTTTTCCAACAGTGAACTTTATTAAATCTGCCTTTTATCTAGTGGGTAAATGTTAAAAGTCCTTTGTCATTGGTGTAAAGTGGTCAGTATGTTCCTTCATTATATTTGGGCCTTTTGAATTGGACTTTTGATACAAAATTACATTTAGCCACATCCCTCCACCTTTTTGAGACAGGGTCTTGCTATGTAGCTCAAACTAGCATTGAACTCACTATGTACCCCAGGGTTGGCCTTCACCTGGGGACAATTCTTTTTCTTCAGGCTCCCTAGTTCTGGGGTTACCAGTGTGTGTCATCAGGCCCCATACTGGCCTTTTGGCATTACATTGAAATGTACATTTAAAAAAGAACAAACAACATATTTTATATATATATATATATTCATATGAAATTGCTGCCATGTTATATTGAGTGAAAAATCTGAAAAGCAGGACAATGTGTGTTTGCATGCTACCATTTTTATTTTTAAAATGATATACATGCTTGGTGAACATAAACTACTTCTGCAAGGATTCATAAGAATCCACTGGATTGCTGGTGAGAAAAAAGTGCTAGATGTTGAGTACAGAAAAGGGAGGAATATTGCTTTTTATCGTATAATTTTTTTACCTTTTTAATTTTGTGTTGTAGCTATGATGTGTGATTGAAAAACTTGTTTAAATTTTTGAAAAAATTATTACAGTAAAAGGCACATTGCCATTAATCCCCCTCAAAAATACTCCTCTGTTGAACACATATCCCATCATTCTTGCTACTTTCTACAGCTGTTCTGCAAGTCCTGTTTCCTGAGTGTCTTTAGTTGTGTTCTGCCTCTATGTCCTGATGTGGTTCAAAACATTTACCTATCACAGTCATTTTGACTTTGGGAAAGAGCCAGAAGTTGCATGACACCAGATCCCATAAATGAGGTGGGTGGAGAGCTACCATAACGTTTTTATGAGTCTGGCTTTCTGTTGGATGGCACTTGGCAGCAACTTTCACAGGATTTTTGTAATTATGCCTCATAAAGACACTCAACAATGTCTTGCATAATTGCCTCAGAATGTGGCAAGAATAATGTAATAAATGCCTTTAAAATGAGAGGCAGTATTGTGAGAATGATTAGTGACAGTGTGTTTTTTACTGTAATAAACTATTTAAAAATTTAAACATTATATATATATATATATATATATATATATATATATATATGTATGTATATCAGGGATCAAACTCATGACCTCACACTTGCCAGGTGGAAGCTTATGCCACTGAGCTAAACCTCCAACCCAACCACATTTTTAATCACCTCTTGTATGTAGTAGCATTTGAAATGAACTAAATAAATTTTGGTCACTTTAAAAAGAACAAAATTTATTTCTTGGCAAAATGCTCCTATTTCTTAGCATTTCATCATAACATCTCCCTATTTGGCTCCTCCATAGTTGTGCTTTTGTGGGGAAACTTAATGGTGAAGTCTGAGTCAGCCATGTACCTGTAGCCAGACACCTGGGGACCTGAGGCTTCAGAATGGGCTCTTGAGCCCATGAGTTTGAGATCAGCCTAGGCAACATAGTAAGATCCTACCTTAAAAATATACAAGTACATACACACATAAATGCTAAAAAAAACCTCACACATATTTATATTCTTTCTTTTATATATATGTAATTTTATTTTAAAGAGAATAAAATTAAACAAAATAATACAGAATAAAGCCTATCAAAACAAAACAGTATGATACAGGATTCCAAGGTACCTAGGAAATCAACAATGACTACTGCAGTGCCTCTTGTCTTTAAAATAGATTCCCATACCTTCAACATAGTAAAATCAAACAAAACAGAACAGAATAGAACCAATAAAAACAACCAATGAACTCAATACAGGGCTTCAAAACAAGATAACAGGGAATTAGCAATGGCTACCATGTTCAGAAGCAGATCCTCCATAGATGCTATATTGCGTATTGTTATCCTCTAACCAGATGATCCGACTACCAGCTTTAGGCCTGCAAAATCAGTGAAACACTAAACACCACAAGCACTGAGTCGTATTTTACTTCAATAGCTTTCATCTCAGCCTGTGTTTCTCCAGATGAGTTGGTCACTTATGGCAGGGTGGGGAGACTTGGCTCTTTTTGTCTCCCAGCCTGCATGCTGCAAGTGGCTGGTGTCTCATTCTCCCCATGGCCCATGAAAGGCACTGATGCACAGGAAAGGGCTGGCATCTGGTTCTCCTCCCTGTGACCCCTGTATGGTGCTGACTCACAGGAAGGGGCTGGCTATATTCTTTCTTTTGAGTTCCAAACTAGTTTGTCTCATGGCTTACCTGAATATCTCATGGACATTTAAAAAATAGACAAAAATAAGCAGTGCATCCTAATTCTTGCTCTTCCCTCACAAACCTCTCCCAGACTTCACTTATTCTCATCAAATCCTGTCACCATTCACCCTCATGTTCAGACTACTTGTCTTGGAATTATTCTGGACACTTCTCTTCCTCTCTGCATATTTAATTCATCATAGAGTCCTATTGTCTGTCTCATTTGCGGGTAATCTGTTCTTATGTCTGATTTACCAATACGACTACTTTAATCCAAGCTGCCATCTCTACAACTTCCCTCAAATCTTTGTCAATGTCGTTCCCCTAAAAGTTCTTCTAAAGCCCCCTAGTTCAAAGTAGATCCTTCTACTATTCTGTCAAAAAAAATCTGTTTTTTTTTTCTTTATAACACTGGTTAAGTTTATGTGGCATATTCTCATTTGTGGTTATCTGTATATATTCTTTTCTGCTGGGTTATAACTTCAGTGAGAACAGAAACCATGCCTATTTTTTTCAGGTTCCTTTGCCTATAAGCTAGCATACTGCCTGGCGTGATGAAAATCATTCTTAGGAATCAGGCTGCACAGCCAGAGAGGAAGAGTGAGTGAGGGGTGAAGTTTCGTCCGTATTCACAGCTATTCCTCATAGCAGACATTCCTTCCTGAGCTCTGCCTCCTGCCAGATCAGCTCAGGATTAGCTCCTCACAGGAGAACACTGCCATGAACAGCACATGCCAGGGAACTAGCTTGCTCCCACTCCCCATGGAAAGATTGTGTTCCATGAAACCAGTTTCTAGCACCAAAAATAATGGGGATCTAGGGCCTAGATCCTTCTCCTTAGGTATAGCAGAAAACAAATGATGTCTGTGTATTGGGAACTAGCCTGTCTGCAGGGCACAAGTGCAGAGCAAATGATAGATGCTCTTCAGTTCTGGATAAGCCATCATGAGGCCGCAGCCATAGAGATACTGACCCTGCCACCTCGGCTGAATGACCATCTCCAACTATCTATAGCCCAAGACTATGAGAATGACTTATTCTGGTAATCAAATGAAATACTACAATTAAATAATCAATAAATCATCTTTATTAAATAACAAGCAAGTAGTCTGCATGGATACAGTTACTGGTCTTTGCCATGGGCCCTTCCCTTCCATGTGGAAGGCGATTCCATGTGATGAGATGCAATGTGAGATGCAGCCCTGTGAATGCCCTGTAATGAGGGAAGGTGACCAGCAGGATACACAACTCACACTTGAATTCGGTCACTGAGAAAACACACTGCTTCGGTTCATGAAGTTAATCACTTCATTTAAAATGCCCATATTGTGCCTTCCATACATCTTTCCTAACAATTAAGCCAGCTGTTACTCTTCAAAGTATGTGTCACTTTCTTTGCATTTGGGTCGAACTCCAACTGTGAGGACTCATTGAAGAAATAGAAAAACCCTGCAAATCCAGGCAGAAGAAAAAGTGAGATATGTTTTTGATGTATCTGATGCTCTATCCCAACAAAAATTCTCAATTTAAAGGCCAATTGGAAAAATTAGAGCTCTTGATTAGCGCCGGCCTGGCGACGCAGTGTCCCCATATGCATAGGGAAGAGTGTGCCCCGAGCTGAGGAAACAAGCAACTTTTAAGCAGTAAAACCACAAACATCTGGGGTGGTTCCAAGCCTGGCTGGGTTTCGGGGGAGTGGCGCAATACAGAACAGGAATACGGCGCTTGGGAAAGTGCAACTTGTATCGGGGCATTACATCCTTACAGGAGCAGGACAAGTGGGTACTCTCAGGCAACAAGGGGGGGTCACATTATAACATTCCCCACTGGTTTTGTTTGTCAGTCACCAAATCTTTGGTGACTATCATTTTTAGGGTATTGTATCTGTATCTAGTAGTTCATATTCTTGAGTTTGTAACAGCATTAGTTTTATAGACTAAACTTGTTGTTTTACATAGGCAGTTAACTTGTTAAAAATGCATGGTCCAAAAGTTAATATGAGCAATATTATCATCAGAGGCCCGCTATTGCTGTGACTAAACTAGTTAACCATGGGGAAGCGGAGAAGAGTTGTTCATACCAGTTGGGACCTGCTCGTCTCTTGTCTTGTTCTTGTAGAGCCTTTTGTAATTCTGCCAGGTCTGTTGGATTACTCCAGACCAATTAGCATAAAGGCAGCATTTTTTTTTCAGAGCTAAGCAGAGACCCCCTTGTTTTTTTTTTTTTTTTTTTTTTTTTTTTTTTTTTTTTTTTTTTTTTTTTTTTTTTTTTTTTTTTTTTTTTTTTTTTTTTTTTTTTTTTTTTTTTTTGCGGCACCAGGGATTGAACTCATAGCCTCACGCCTGCCAGGGCAGGCGCTTAAGCCACTGAGCCAAACTCCCGGCCCTGGATTTTTGAGGCAGGGTCACACTATGTAGCTCAGGCCAGCCTTGTGCTCGTGTTGTAGCCCAAGCGGGCCTCGAACACACAACGCTCCACCTACCTCAGCCTCCCGAGTGCTGGGATTAAAGGTGTGCGCCACCATGCCCGGCTGAGACCCCCTTGTTTTAATAGAAGTATATCTAAACCTCTGTGATTTTTGGAGGGCCACCTTGGCTAAGGAATTTAAAGAGGTTTCCAATTCAGCCATAGAGTCATGGAGTCTGCATAAGTCTGTATCCACTTGACGTGACAATGCCTCATTTTGATAAAGGCCCACTCCCAAAGATGTGGCTCCCAGACTTAATGCTCTAATAATGTTCACCCCTGTTAAGACTGGGAGTACAGGGCTTCATTTAGAGACATGAGGACTAGACTGTTTTATGAGGAGGGAGAGTCTCCCTTGTTTACCTGAATGCCAGAAGACCTGGGGTAAGATTTGCACTAGTACACATAATTCAGCCCACTTAACAAAAGTGGAGAACATACCACAAGGAGTCAAACTGGAAGTACAGGTGAACCAAGTATGAGGTTGAGCAAGATAGTGACTATTAGCCAGTCTCTGTGTATTATCAATGCTAACAGAGACGGACCGGTTGCAGTAGTTGGGCAGGTAGGGATAGGCCTGAGAATATAAGCAAGTGTCGTTTCCTAGTATTTTAAGGTCTTCAAGTCTTAGTTTATGATTTTTATCTTTAGTGGGTCTGAGGAGGTTTTAATAGTCCACTTATCTGTTGGCTTGTCTCTGGGGGTCTCTGAGGGGATGATCTTGAAGTGGCTGTGATGTATCCAGGTGGTCTTTCCTGCTACTTTGATTGTGGTTGGAGTGCTGAGGACGACAGTGTAGGGTCCTTCCCAGCGAGGCTCAAGGGATTCTCAGTGGTGCCTCTTGATGAGTACCAGTGATCCAGGTTCTGCAGCAGGGGGATGGTCTTGTGATGAGGTCTTGACAGAGGGAAGGTGATGATGTTTTAACAAGCAATGTACAGATGTCAGAACAGGTTGGAGTGCCTGGAGGGACTTAACGAGATCCTGGTTAGTAAGATCAGCTAATTTTTTTTCAGAAATCCTTGGGATTAGAGGTGGTGGCCTCCCATATAAGGCCTCAAAGGGAGTGATACCAAACACATAGGGGGTACAGCGCGTGCGGAGGAGGGCAAAAGGAAGGAGGCTTACCCAATTTTTGCCAGTCTCTAGAGTTAACTTAGATATTGTAGACTTTAAGGTTTGATTCATCCTTTCTACTTGACCTGAACTTTGAGGTCGGTATGCGCAATGGAGCTTTCAATTAATTTTTAATGCTTGCATTAGTTTTTGAGTTATCTGGGCTATGAAAGCTGGGCCATTGTCGGACCCCAGAAATAATGGCAGGCCAAATCTTGGTATAATCTCATAGAGGAGCCTTTTAAGTACAAATATAGCAGATTCAGACTTGGTGGGATATGCCTTTACTCAGTCAGTGAAGGTATCTACCATTTCCAGCAAATATTTATGTCCTTGTAATCCAGTCTTTCCCCTATCTGTGAAATCAATTTTCCAATGTTTTCCTGGCATGGTCCCTCGATAACTTTTGGTCTCAATATTCTAGGTTCGCTTAGGATTTATCAACTGGCATTGTGGACATTTAAGCCTTGCTGCCTGGGTCAACTTGGATAACTGTGGAATGAAGAATTGGTCTCTGTAAAGCTCAGCCAATTCTGAGCCTCCCAAATGGGTAGATTGGTGTGCCTGTTGAATCAGCTCTCACCCTAGAGCCTTGGGCAGCAGAACTCTTTTATCTGGCAGTTGATACCAACCTCCTGGGATATTAGGCTTTGCTTGGAGTTGGGAGACTAAATGGAGGTCCTTTTAATCGGCTCAGTCTCTCCAGCCCCCACTGGTTTTGTGGCTGCCTCTCAGGCCGTGGTATCTACCAGGTTGTTCCCACATGAGACTGGGTCATCTCCCACTTGATGGGATTTACAGTGCATGATGGCAACTTTTTTTTGGCAGCCAAATGGCGGCCAGCAAATCAAGTATTTGAGGGGCATTTTTTATTTTTTTGTCACCCTAAGGTCAGTAAGCCCCTTTCCTGGTAAATAGTTCCATGGACATGAGCTGTGGCGAAGGCATATCTATTGTCAGTGTAAATATTAATCCGCTTTCCTTCTGCCAGTTTTAAGGTTTCTGTCAAGGCAATGAGTTCAGCCTTTTGTGCAGATGTTCCTGGCTGTAGGGCTTGTGCCCATAAGACCTGGGATTCAGTAGTTACTGCTGCACCCGTGACTCTCTTACCTTGTTGAATGAAACTGCTCCCATTAGAGAAATACAGAGGTGCTCCAGGAAGAGGCTCATCAGTCAGGTCTGGATGAATGCTCTGAATATGATCAATTACCTCTGAACAGTCATGAACAGGCTGGATAAGCTCAGAGGGGTCATCATCAGGCAATAGGGTGGCAGGGTTTAAAGCTGAAGTAGTCTGATACTGGAGGGTAGAGGGATCCAGCAATAGGGCCTGGTAATGTATTATCCTGGCATTTGAGAGCCATCTGCCAGGAGGTGACCAGATGAGGGTTTCCAGTGAATGGGAGGAAACAACCATAAGTTTCTGCCCAAAAGTCAGTTTTTGTGCCTCCTTAACTAATGAGGCTACTGCAGCTATCATTCGCAGACAAGGTGACCATCCTGCAGCCATGCAGTCAAGTCTTTTGGACAAAAAAGACATCGATCTTTGCCAGGGCCCCAGTCTCTGAGTTGGGACCCCTTGTGGAACTAGTAGAAGCCCACTCCATAAGAAGTTTTAACACTTTAGTAATCTTTTTACTGTTTGCTTCAGAGAGGTTTTCTCCATTAGAGAAGACCTTGTGGGCTATTTTTATCATCTGACTAAGGGGCATTCCCTCAAATCCTTCCAGCTTTTGTAATTTTAATCTGATGTCTGGGGCCAACTGAGACACGAAAGCAATGTTAATTGCTCTCGCGTTTTCTTGCCCTACCGGATCTATTGGTGTATATAAATGATATGCCTCTAGGAGGCGCTCCAGAAACATGGAGGGTGATTCATCAGCCAATTGTCTTACCTCAGTAACTTTGGACAGATTCATGGGCTTCTTGGCTGCAGCCCGTAGCGCCTCTAGAAATCTCTGGCAATACTGGTCTAAAACCTCCTTATCTCGTTTGGTATTTGGATCCCAGTCTGGGCAGATTGAAGGGAACACGTATTCTATTTGCTGTGAGTCTGAAGAGGAGGACCTGTCCAGGTCTTGGACGCCCTTCTGGCTGAGGGTTCGGATATGCACTTGCTCCTCGGCTGTAAAGAGAACTCGCAGTATCTGTTGACAATCATCCCATGTAGGGCGGTGGGTAGAGAAGACAGACTCAAGCAGATTAATAAGGTTTTCCAGCTCCTTGGGGAAAGGGGGGTTTTGGGTCTTCCAATTATAAAGATCAGAGGTGGAGAAGGGAGTGTAACAAAAACAGTGGAGCCTGGGTCTCGGGGATTTGGGATCTCCCGAAGCGGGCAAATCGGAGTCAAGATAGAGTCTGGGGACGGGGATTGGGGACAGTTCCAAGTCTTAATAGGGCTGTGGATCTGGGAAGGGGAGCACGGCTGGGTGGTTTCAGAGGAAGAGTCAGGGGGTAGGGAAGGGAGTGCTGATTGATAAGGAGGGGGTAAGAGAAGCTCTTCGTCAGGGCTTTCCACTTCTGGAAGAACAGGGGGCACTTAAGGACACTTCTTGTTTGGTGAAGGTTTTGGTTTCGTTTTCATTGTGGTGACGAGTTCTGTATGGAGAACTTGGTGTATCCACGGGGGGAATCATAGATCAGGTCAATCCAAATCTGAATGTAAACAATCTGATCAGGGTGAGAGTGAGGGCCAAAGGCATATTTTCAGACGGCTTGAATTGCTCCCATATCAAAACTCCTTATAGACGGCCATCTTTCTCCTGTGCTGGCTGACCACTCCTGGGTGACAAAGACCTTGAGTCTATCAGGGTATACAGGTTCCCCATACCCAGCTGCCCACCTCTTAAATTCCTTAAAGTGTTCAAGAACCAGACTGAGCAGAGTGGGAGTAGGTAAAGCTGACTTAGACTCTGCTTGGCCCATTGATGCTGTGAAGAGGAGGCTAGATTAGAAGGGAAAAAACCTGTCGGAAGTAAAAGGAAGTTAATATCACAAACACAAGACAGACAACACAAAGAGAAAACATAAATGAGACAGACGGGTCAAAATTTTTAAAACTTCGTAGTCTGGGAGGTAAAAATGTCAAATGCAAAGTCTGGCTCGGCTATCTAGAAACTGGCATCCCCAAACGGGTTGAATTTAGACCCAAAAACAAACAGGATACCTGTCAATAGAAACCACAGCCTAGACTCAGCCAAATCAGAGGGCGTCCCCTTCACTCAAATGAGGAATGATCCTCCGAAACTGTGCACAGCTCAAATTACCCAGATGAGGTACTCACCAATTGTAGCAGATTTTGGTTGGAGGGGAAGAGCGGCAGGGGTCTCTAATAAATCCCGGGAGAGCCCCCAAATGATGTATCTGATGCTCTATCCCAACAAAAACTCTCAATTTAAAGGCCAATTGGAAAAATTAGAGTTCTTTATTAGTGCAGGCCTGGTGACACAGTGTCCCCATATGCATAGGGAAGAGTATGCCCCGAGCTGAGGAGACAAGCAACTTTTAAGCAGTAAAACTGCAAACATCTGGGGTGGTTCCAAGCCTGGCTGGGTTTTGGGGGAGTGGCACAATACAGAACAGGAACATGGCGCTTGGGAAAGTACAACTTGTGTGTATCGGGTCATTACGTCCTTGTAGGAGCAGGACAAGGTGGGTACACTCAGGCAACAAGGGGGGTCACATTATACCAGTTTTCAAAAGGAGAAAAGTGGCAACATACAAAACTTGGATCATAGAGAACTGAAAACAGAAAGTCTATAGAGATTTACTCTGTGTCAGGAACAATGTGAAGCATTTTATTAGATTTTCTTTATTTTTTACTTATTTACATAATTCTCACTCCATTTTCCAGATGAGCAAGCTGAGGTTTAGACATTCAGATGCTCACCAAGGACAGGCAGAGACAGTACTCCACGTCACATCTGTCTGATAGCAAAGCCAGGTTCTTGAGTTTCAGTGCAATCAGAAAAAAAAAATTCTTTGCTAGTTTAACAACTACGATCTCTTTATTGACTTTATTTCTAATACTCTGCTTTCACCACATTGCAGCTGGAGGGGCATTTCTGAGCCCAGAGAAGCACAGAAACTCTTTCAAAACACCAGAGGCGCCTTTGTTGCCCTGCAAACATGGTGCCCAGGTTGCCTTTCCATAAAGATCATCAACCTTTACTTATTTGTCCTTCAATAGGAAAAAAAATCTTTAAAGATTGGGTGGATGGGAAGATAAGAACTGATGATGAACACATGTGGTCAATCACTGACTAACTCAGGAAAGATGGAGACAATTTCCTTGGGAAATAGTAGTAGAGACAGGATTGGATGCAAGAGAAAGCTATCCAACCAGTATGAAACTTGACTGCATCATCTTGTGGGATTTTCGCACTAACGTACAGCTCCAGAAGGGCCATAGCACAGCGTGTGAGGAAGTAGCCCTGAGTGCTAGGTTCTATATGCAGGGATAAAATAGAGAGATTTATCTTGATGATCGTTATGATTCAGAATGACTCGTGTGAAGCAGTCATATAATTGGCCCAAAAATAGGAGAATTTAGATTTTGGAAGGGGAAAAAAGGAGGAATTGAGTTTTTAAACCCATATTATTAAAAACTGTCCTCTTTCTTTACATACCATAAAATATTTCAAGTGTCCCATTGTCAACAGATTAATCATCCTCTTACCAAGTGCTTCAAAAGCAGCATCAACATTTTCTACCCCTGGAAAGTCTTCTTACTGAATGAAGCAAGATGAAATCTTGTTTTTTGTTTTTTGGTGTTCTTTTTTTTTTTTTTTTTGGTACCAGGGATCAGACTCACAACTTTGTGCCTGCCAGGCAGGCACTTATGCCACTGAACTAAATCCTCGGCCATTGTTTTTGAAACAGGGTCTCACTATGCAGTTCAGGCCAGCCTCAAACTCACTTGGCAACCCAGGCTGTTCTCGAACTCAAAATGATCTTCCTGCCTCAGCTTCCTGAGTGCTGGGATTACACGCATGTGCCACCACACCCAGCTGGAGTTGTTTTGATCTATACTTCCAATAAGCAAAGATTTTGAATATTTTTTCTTTCGTACTTCTCAGAAGTGTAAATTGTCTCTTTTTTTATTGAGTTGGTCTTCTACTTTTTGTGTCTATTTTTTGAGTTATTTTTACAGTATAGATATTATTCTTCTGTCCAAGAAGTAGTTGGCAAATGTTTCTCCCATTCTGTAGGTTGTCTCTTCACTCTGTTGGTGGCTTCCTTTGCTGTGCAGAAGCATTTTTACTTGATAAAACCTTGTTTTAGTTACTTCTTTTTTCACAGAGACACAATATCCAACAGTCACAATTTAAAGGAGGAAGGGTTTATTTTGCCTCGGGTTTGTAGACATCTCACTCCATAGTTGGCTGGCTCCAAGGCAAACCTACACGACAGAGGAACATAGCAGAAAAGCAGTGGCTCTGGCATAGTGCAAACAGCAGACAGAGAAGGGAGAGTGAAGAGATAAAACCTTCCAGGCCATGCCCTCAGTGGCCCACCTCGTTCAACTATACCTTACCTCCTAACAGCAAGTCAGCTATAAACTGATTAGTGGACTATCACGCTCCCATAATCCAATCATCTCCCAAAAGCCCCATGTATAATCACATGAGACTTTGGAGGGACATCTAGATACAAAGTGTAGTAAATCCCACTTGTTGATTCTTGGTAATACATCTTGTGTAACTGGAGTTTGGTTCAGAAAGTACTTGACTATCTATGTATCTTCAAAAGTTGTACTATTTTTTCATCAAGCAGATTCAATGTTTTTGTTTTTATGCCTAGGCCTTTGATCCAGTTTGATTTGATTTTAGGACAGTGTGAAAGATGTGCATCTACAGTCACTCTAACACGTATCACTAGTCAGTTTTTTCAGTACTGTTTGTTATAAAGACTCTTTTCTCCAGTGAATGTGGAGCCAATGGTTTCTCTGTCAAAAATTAGATGGCTCAAGGTGCTTGGGGCTGTGCATATACTGTATCCTATTCCACTGTTCAATACGTCTCTTGTTGGGACAGTACAATGCTGTTCTTATGGTAACTTTGTAGTATAACTTGAAATCTGAGACTGTAATGCCATCTGTTTTGCTTTGGTTGCTCAGGATTGCTTCGGCTCTTCTGAGTCTCTTCTTGTCCCATGTAACTTTTCTCTCGTCCTTAAGAGCTTCATATTTTCCTTCATTTTGCCTGCTGTTCTGTTCTCGTATTTGATCAGCTTAAGAATTCAGCTACTTCTTTTGATCTGTGTCTACCTGATTTGGCACTTGTGGCTCCTCTTGGCTTATGCTATGCTGGTGTGGTACAGACAAAACTTTCATAACAACCTGTAACTAAGACTAAAGAATACATAATAGCTCTTCATTTCCGGGTGGTCTAATTCATGGGAAAACTGGTGAGATGTTCATTTGCACATCCAGCCATCTCTGATTTTAAGACTGTACATATGCACACATGATCCTGAGTAGTGTGATGCTAACTACTGTATTTTGCAACTTCTTTCATTAAACATAGTGGTTTTAATACAAATTGAAGTTATTGTGCTAAGTCATGGATATGAGAGAAGTTTACCTCTTTTACTTACTTTTATTACCAACATGATATGGGAACATAGTTGAGCCATTTTATTTTCTGCTTGATAATTTCATCTAGTATTGTAGGTTACTAATTCTTGTTTCAGAAAACTATCAACTGAAGGAGGAAAAGTATCAAAATCAAGATGATAGAGACCTCCAGGCTTCAGTGTTTGTTGTAAAGTTTAGAATGCATAGTTCATATATTGCATCCCATAACAATCACTATTGTTAGTGATAGCCAAACACATAAAATGATGTTATATGAATGAGTTTAGTGTATTTTCAATTTACATTAGGGTTCATTGTTAGAGCATGAAACTTATTGGGGAGGACAGTAAATGTCATGAAAAATTCTGACTTTAGAATGTATGAATGAAAAGACATTATTGTTTGCTGACTATTTTTGTCATGGTAGGGTCTACACTAGTCATTTCTATACTCATAGCAACCCTTTATCATTGAAAGAAAAGTAAGATTGAAAAAGACCAGATCATTTGCTTAAGGTCACAGAGAGTGGAGTGGTACAGCAGATATTAGAGTTTTGTGTTGTAATTTATTGACTAGTATGGTGCCTCTTCAAGACATGTGGTGTAGGTCTAGAATTAAAACAACTACTTCTTCACCTTATAGTAGACTTTGGGTCTAAATTCTCCAAAAAGCTTCCAACTAGAAAAGCTAGAGCTTTGACTAAAATCTTCATAAAATATAAGTGATAAACCTATTTTTCAGTGTATTTCTGGGCTCTTAGATGATAAAGGGAATTTCCAAACACCATCAGAATCATTCTACATCAAGCAGTATTGGT
This sequence comes from Dasyprocta punctata, assembly GCA_004363535.1. Lineage (NCBI taxonomy): Eukaryota > Metazoa > Chordata > Mammalia > Rodentia > Dasyproctidae > Dasyprocta > Dasyprocta punctata. The sequence continues at coordinate 23,954 of RJWM01021882.1, forward strand.
TGTTTCTAGTAAAAAAAAGATCATATCTGACACAAGGTAAGTTTATTATTTTTTTTATTTTAAAGATAGTAAAATACAACAGAACATAACAGAATAAAGTCAATCAAAACAAAGCAGTAGGACTGGTACAGAACTTCGAAGATCGTTAATGCGAGTACAATAGCTACTATAACATACCTTGCTATCTTCAGATTAGCTGACATTCCAACAGGTGTAGTAGAATTGAACCAAAAACAAAACAATACAAAATCAATAAAAACAAATAAAATAAAGGAAAAAAAGGAGAAAAATAATAACGATCAGAGTAAAGCAAAATGTTGAGAACCATATTGGTCCTCGAAGACAAGACAGAAGAGAGTCCCCCGTATTTGCAACATTGCCTACTGTCATCATGCAAAGAGATATTCAGGGTGCCCATCAGAGGCCTGCAAAATCTACGAAACAATACTAGCATTTAGTTGCTTTATGTACCTTAGTTGCCATCAATTTAGCCAGACCTCAGAACCAGCAATGTGCTTACCGGGGGGCGGGGGGCAGATATATATGGATGATGTCCTTGATTCCAAGCCCGTGTGCCAGTGCTGTGCGGGCCCAGTGAGTTGGGGCCTGGTTGGGCCCATTCTGGTTCTCCTCTGGGGTCCAGGCAGCGGCCAACCCTGGAAGGCGGATCAGTTCTCTCTTGATGTGAGCTGGTGCTGCACGGGCCCAGTGAGTCGGGGCCTGGTTGGGCCCATTCTGGTTCTCCTCCAGGGTCCGGGCAGTGCCCAACCCCAGAAGGCAGATCAGTTCTCTCTTGATGTCGACACAAAGTAAGTTTAAAGAACTTTGTGAGCATCCACCCTCATCTTATTTGGTTTATGCAAGTATTAATTGAATCTTCCCTTTCACTTTTGAATCTTCAAAAGTACCATATCACCAGTCTGCACAAACCTTCCAGCCTCCCAGGGCATGCTTATGTATTTGATTTTTCTCTTTTCTTCTTTTTGTCCTCCTCCCCCTCTCCTTCCTCCTCCTCTTCCTTCTTATTCATTTTTGTTGCTCTTGTTGTTGTTGTTGTTTCTTTTTGCTTCTAATGTACTACCTTAGGAGGAACAGTTTTGGACTCCCAATCGGTTCTTCCTACTATAAGAGTTTTACTCCACAGGAAACCAGTAAGAGTTTGGTCAGGCAAACAAACATAAGATATCTGTGGATGATGAGGTGACTTTGACTCAGAAACCGATTTATTACCTATCTTGAGAAGCTTCTTTTCTAAACTGAAAGACCATAATGAGAGATTCTTTGATACCAGTGTCAGCTCAGGCCTGAAATTTAACCTTCTTTGCAAAATCTAAGTATTTGTTTTTTTCTAGTACACAGTTATCCTCATAGTTGACCACAAGCCTCTTTTGAGGGATAATTTAACATTCACATCCACAAACTCCTGAGTGTGAGTGTGTGTGTGCATGTGTGCATAAGTGTGCATGTAGGATGCTAACTTCCCTTGAAAAAAAATACTGTGCCAGGGGTAAAGCTCAGCAGCACAGCACCTGCCTAGCAAGTGCAAGGTCCTGAGTTTGATTTCCAGTATAAAAAAAAGAAAGAAGAAGAGAACGATGTGCCTTTTGAGAACCCTCCATGTTGGGCTGAGAGGCAACAACCAGAAGAAACCCCGCTTGCCTCCCTGGTGAGTGTGCACGACCCTGTGGACCCCAGGGAGAGAAGGATGTGCTTTTTGAGAACCTTCCATGTTGGGCCGAGAGGCAGCAACCAGAAGAATCCCCACCTGCCTCCCTGGCGAGTGTGCGTAACCCCGCGGACACCAGGGAGAGAATCATGCCTTTTGAGAACCCTGCATTTTGGCTCGAGAGACAGCAACCAGAAGAAACCCCACCTGCCTCCTTGGTGAGTGTGTGCTACTGTGCAAACTCCAGGAAGAGAAAGAGATGTGTGTCCCATAGGCCTACCAGCACGCGGGCTAGGAATCAGGGACCTTCCCCCCCCCGCCCCCATAAGCAGCCTGTTGGCTCAGAGGACCTGCTAAGTTCATAGCAACTAAGGTATGTAAAGCAACTAAATGCTTGTATTGTTAGGTTATTTTGCAGACCTGGTGCCCGCAGTCTGAGCATTTCTTGGGTAGATGACATTGTGCAGTGTGGCAAATATGTGGGATTTTCCTCTGTCTTGTCTTCGAGCCCCAATATTGTTCTCATTGTTTTGCTGAATTTTGTTTCATTTTTGTTTCTTTTTTTTTCTTCATTGCATATCCTATTTTTATTGGTTTTATTGTGTTTTGATTTTGGTTTCTTTTTGCTAAGCCTGATGGAATGATCAACTATTCTGAAAGTAACAAGATACATTATATTAGCTATTGTTTTCATAGTATCTCTCTTTGAAGTTCTATGCCAGTTTTACTGCTTTCTTTTGATTGTTCTGTTATCTTTTGTGGATTTTACTATCTTTAAAATAAAATCTAAAAAAAAAAAAAGAAAGAAAGAAAAAGAAAAAGAAAAAAGATACCTCTCTCTGTCTCTATCTCTCTCTCTCTGCTCACTTGAAGCACGTGACCTGTGCACTGTACAGATCATGGCCAGCTTTTCTATCATTAAAATTTTCTAGAATTTTTATGCTTTTGAAATTGATTTAGCAGAGTTAAGGGAAATTTTACTCACAACCTCGCACCTGCCAGGCAGGCGCTTAAGCCACTGAGCCAAACTCCCAGCCCTAGTTCTTTTGAGGCAGGGTCGCACTGTGTAGCTCAGCTCGTGTTGTAGCGAGCACAAGGCTGACCTGAACTCTCAATGCTCCTCCTACCTCATCCTCCTGAGTGCTGGGAGTAAAGGCGTGCATCACCACGCACAGCTAAGTGAAAATTTTAGAATCAGTTTCATTCACCATATATCTGACAGTTAAGTGTGGCCTCTTACCCTTTCACCATTCTTAAATCTCATCATCCTTGATGATACTCAAGAGCCCAAAGCCACAGCAACACAGAGTACTCTCAGCCCTAGCCCACAGAGAATGATTACTAATGGTTTCTCAGATATCAGTGTGCCCCAGCTCTAGAGCATTCCTTAAAACCTCAGTGAAAGGCATGCCCTCTGCCTTTCCCACAGAATGGGATGCAGGGACAGGTGCTTCCAAGTTTTTTAATAAACCCATTCTGAGATTTCTATCTCCCTATACTTTTTGACTCCTTTAATACCATACAACTGAAGTTTAGGTATCTCTGTGTCGTGTATTATGGAAGGCCACTTGCTCATAATTTGAGAATATATCCATGTCAGCAGAATATTAGACAAACTCCTGATTTTCTTAACAAAACATTAAGTGCAAGTCACAAAGGAGTGTACCCATAGCAATAGATCCTTACCTGCTCCAGTCTTGTATCCTCCTTCACACCTCAGTCCAATGCCTTTAAGACTGACCCTCATACACATTCCCTTGGTTCCTAATGGTATTTAGTAATGCTCAGGCCATATATTCCTTTGGTTTATAAGTTGTTTCTTGATATAGCTAGGATTTGAATAATTCTGAGAGCTGAACGTAGTCATTTTTCTGAATTCAGTGAAGGTTGGAAAGGCAATTTAGGAAAAGGACAAATATTATCTTGTGATGTATTGTCCCAGATATTCTTCATCAATTCTTTATGCAAGATTAGGCTGCTCTCTTCTGGAAGAATGAAGTTTTTTTTTTTGCCAATGTAAAACTTTCTGGGAAATTTAATTGTTTGAGATTGTTTAGATATTTTTACTCACTACCCCAGCTGGGAAGCGTCCAACTTTGCAATTTGATCTAGATCTCATCTTTAACAATAAATGAGAATTTCTTTAAAGATTACCAGTAATGTCTGTTGGCTCTTCACATGTGTATTGAGTTGGATATTTGGCCTTTTTGCACATATTACATTCTTTTGACAAATAACCAGCTCACTCCTTACTTACACAATTATCATGCCTTTAATATAATTGAACGATCACAGACACGAGATAACTCACTATTCACATTTGTCTCTTCAAAGTTGATCACAGATACAAAGGTTACTATCCACGAGGCCAAAATGTACTGCAGGATCACTATTCTAATTCCAGAACAAATTATCTTAACATGGAATTCCAAGAGAACAGAGATTGAGACAAAAAGATAAGTCCTGATTGGCACCTGTGATCAGAAAGCTGAAATGAAGAACAGGAAAAGTAAGCAGGTAAAGTGAGAGAGTAAATAAAACGATGAGTGCTTAACTGCTCAGAGATGTGACAAATGTGTTGATTAATATGGGAGTTTCTGAGGGTCCTCTTGAATGTATTTTAAGAACACACTTACACAGAGAGGAAGGGAGATGCATTTACTCATCTGTTTTCCTTATATTGGTAAAATATTTGCTCTACCAATGATTGTTCTTCTCATTTTTAGGTTTTATGTACATGAGTTCTAAGTGGTTTCTACTGGAGACCCTCTTGCAATATCAACAGAAAAACCAGAAAAGTTTTAGATCAGTGGTGGTACATGCCTGTAATTTCAGCACCCTAGGGGGCTAAGGCAGAAAGATTAGAGATTTGAACCTAGCCTGAGCAACTTAGTGACTTAGCAAGACTGCTTCCAATAAATTTTAAAAAGGTCTGATTATGTAGCTCAGTGCAGTGGTAAGGCTCTGGGTTCATTGTGTAGTACAAAAAAAAAAAAGCCACAAGCACACTGCACAAACCTGAAATACAGCTTTTGATTTATAAGCTAGAGTAGGACCTGTACAGAACCAGTCACCATGCTGAGGCTGGAATAAAAGGGAGATGAACCCATGGAATAACCTAAACATGTATCTGAAAATCTCTATTATTCAGCAATTTTAGTCTTGGAGATGTAATTAACAGAAATACCTACCTATGTGCAGTGCTGCATATTTATAAAAAGTGCCGATGGTAACAGTTTGAGATTCCTCTAAAATGGGTGAAGATGAGAAACGGTGTTGTTCACGGTAAGGCACATATAAGAGAACACATCTCTGATACAATTCAGTTCAAAATAGAGTGATTTAACCTAAGGCATTATAAGTCAGTGTGGTGGTTATTTTTGGGAAATAGAGAATGAACAATGGATGTTGTTGGTGCCTCACCTGACCTCCCTTAGTACCAGTGTAAGAAGTCTAGTTTATGAATAAGCAGTTAGTAAGAGGCAGGGCCTAAGATGCAGTTGGGCTGGTCAGCCTTATGAAAAAAAGTGTAGGTACATAGGGTTAAGGGTAAACTCAAACCATAGAGATCATTCAACTCAGGAATGCTGAGCTGAGGAAGGCTGTAGAAAATATGCACTGAGAAGTGATCATCGTAACTGACCCCCTCCTACATTTTACTTTGTTCTCCCTAATTACACAGCAAAATTCTTAACTGCTCAAATAGTGTGTGATCAGTGTACAACCATTTCATGCTGTGTCTCTCTGTAAGTCATATTATAGCATACAAAGTCCATACCCAAAGTCTCTTTGATAGCTCACCTTGAGCTGCGAAGGCCAGAGACCTGACCACCTAGATATAAAAGACCCTAGATCCTGGTAACCTTTTTTGTGTCCTCTTCTGACTATTGCAGACTTTCTCTCTTATACTTGCCATGAACACTCCTCTTAAATGTATCTTTTCTCAGCAATTTCATTCTTCAGTCTCCTAAGACACCAGACTGCTCTGGACAATAACACCCATCTTTCTGTTTACTGCAAGATTTGGCCACGTATAATTCCTAATTCTCCTCCATTCCTTTGCCAAATAGGAGCATGCTCTGCTCTCCTTTTTTCAAATGAGATCTTGCTTAATGACTGATCAACGCAGGGGAAAAAAGCCAGGCCCTTATGCCTCCAGGTGGGACTGGCTCTCTGATTCAGTTTTCATTCAATAGTCTTTTCTTATGATCTGAACAATCCCCACCCAAGACCACACTGGCTTTTCCTCTGCTCTCAAATATTCCTCCTCGCACGCCCTTCTCCTGTGAGCACCCTTCTCCCATTGTGTCCGCCAGAGAATTCCTCTTTCAGGCCGTGCTTCTAATGAACCAACCTAAAACAGAGTTTAGCCACGTTAGCAGAGCCTCAAGGAACCTGAAGTGAGGTTAGTAGTGTTCTCTTTTATGGGTATTAACTTGGTGGTAGCTCATTGATAGGAACATATGTAATTTACATTATAATTCAGTATAAAATATTTATTTGAGAGAGACAGATACTTTGTTAAAGAAGTTATGCTGTTCTCTACAACCTTGAGTTAAAAAATGCTTCAGAACCCTGCATACCTCATAATATTTTCAAGACTTTCTGTTCTTAGAAAGCCTACAGCCATCTGTAATCACACTGCAAACTACTCATGACACTCATGGGCCTCAGAAGCTACCTGCAGAACTCCAACCTACATTAACTTCCTCCTGAATTAATCATATTAAACTAGATAATGCTTATCTAGACAAACTGGCTTTGCAGCACTAATGCAATTTAAAATCATGGCAGTTAATGAATAAAAAGTTTATTTCACACTTAAGTAAAGTCTACTGAAGTTTGGGGATACTTTGGAGTGTAGCCCACACCTCTGGCTTCTTCTATCTTGTGGTAATTCTCTCAAGACATGATTTTACCATCACCACAGCAGGTGAGTAGAGCACTTGAGATATTTGTACCAGTAATCAAATGTTTCTGTTTACAAGTGATTGTTACTTCTTCACACAACCCACTGACCAGACCTAGTTAGAAGCCCTGTATTGGGTGATATACTATGTATGCCCCCAAGTTCTCATATCATTTTGTTGGGGCTGAGTTTTTGGTTTGTTATTGGGTTGTTGTCTGACACAGGGATTGGCAATGTGAGCATTGCACACACCCAGGGGTGGAGCTAAGATACAGTGTAAGGGAAAGCGGGTCTTTCTCTTGCACTTCTGTGCTTCTGTCTCTCTCTCTCTGGCCAGTGTGCCTTGTTGTTCGTGGTTGCCATGAATGGCAACTCCGCCACCCCATGCTACCTTGGAGCCAACTTAAGTATAGACTGAAACTCCTGAGAAACTGTAAGAATAATCCTTTCCTTCCCTAATTTTGGGTGTCAGGTATTTTGTCTCGGCAATGAGTGAAAAGTAACTAAGACAGAATTTGGTACCAGAGGAGTGGGGTCATTGCTGTGACTATTCCTGACCATGTGGCTTGAGAGCCTTTGGAAATGGCTTGTGGGGAAAGTTTGGAAAGTTTCAGAGATGTCGTCTACATGCATAGAGGTGGAACGGCTTAGGGTGTTCTGTATGGGAGATTCTGGTGAGAGCCCAGGAGACCAGAAGGCTGATAGAAAGCTTACTGGTAAAGACCAGGTTCAGGAGGTTTCTGCTGGGAAGAAGAAAGACATTGGATGTTGGACTCCACACAATGTGTGTTATGGCTTGGCAAAAAGTTTGTCTGCATTCTGCCGGTGTCCGGAGACTTTGCCTGAGACTGAGATTAAGGGTGATGGATTTATTAATCTCGTGGAAGAAATCTCTAGGCAACCAAATATTGAAATGGTGGCCTGGCTTTTGTTGGGGGCTCTTAGCCAGATTTATGTTGTAGATAAAGAGCAAGGAGGCCAACATGGTGATTTAAAACCTTGTGAGTTTGGCCAGGAAGCTGTGGACTTTAAAGTTGAAGCTGAGACCTTGATTGCTGAGAAGGAACAAAAGAATAAAAAAGATGGCCTGGGGGCATCCCGGGAAGCAGCGGGCCTCCACCCTTTGCAGCCTCAGGCCTTCAAAAGTGAAAAAGTTTACTTGGAGGAAAAACCCAGAGTGCCCTGTCCTGGAGTGGTGACAAAAAGCATCAGAGTGCCTTGTCCCAGAGTGGCAACAGAGGCCACGCCATGTCCCAAAATCGAGGCAGCCATGCCAGATTTCAGAATGGCAGCAGCATAGAAAAGCTGTTCCTCACAATCAGGTTCAGAGAGCTCAGCGATCCAGGCAGTCAACCCCTACAGCCAGAGAGAAGAAAGCCTGCAGCAGACCTTGGCAGCATCCACGTGGCGCTGGTTGTAAGTAAAAGAAAAGGTTAAGGCAGCTTCCACCTCGCCTGCAGAGAGCAATGTATAAAGATGTAAGGGTGAAGCCAAGGAGCATGGATCGTCCAAGGAAGGCTATGGAAGTTAAGACCCCTGAAGGGGCCACAGGGTTGAAGTCACTCAAGCCTGTTGGAGCTTGTAACCAGATTACTTCAGATGCTGAGCAGAGAACTCCAGGACTTAATGTTTGCCCTGCTGGATTTTGGACTTGCTTTGGTCCCAATGCTTTGTATTCCCATGTTTGTAACTTTTGGAATGGCAATGTTTACCTTGTGCCTTTATATGTTGGAAGTGCTTAACCTGGTTTTTGTTTGTACAGGGGGTTCCAGATAAGAGTTTGCCATAGATCTCGAAGGAGGTTTGGGACTAGGATTTCTTTTTCAGCAATGCTGAAACTGTTAGGACTTTGGCAACACTTAGAGATGGACTAAATGTCTTTTGTAGTAAGGATATAAATGAGTCCTTGGGGGTCCAGGGGTGGAATGTATTGGGTGATATACTATGTACCCCCAAATCCTCATATCATTTTGATGGGGCTGAGTTATTGGTTTGTTATTGGGTTGTTGTCTGGCACAGGGATTGGCAATGTGAGCATTGCACATGCCCAGGCATGGAGGTACGATACAGTGTAAGGGAAGTTGGGTCTTCCTCTTGCACTTCTGTGCTTTTGTCTCTCTCTGTCTGGCCAGCACGTCTTGCTGCTTGTGGTCGCCATGAATGGCAGCCCCGCCACCCCATGCTGTCTTGGAGCTAACTTAAGTATAGACTGAAACTCCTGAGAAACTGTAAGGATAAACCTTTCCTTCCCTAATTTTGGGTGTCAGGTATTTTGTCTCGGCAATGAGTGAAAAGTAACTAAGACAAGCCCCATTACTCTTCCATCCCCAGGAGTTGGATTATGGAATGATGCACCTCTTCAGTGTTCTCAGAAGAGAGAGCAACATCCATTTAGAAAGGTCTACTATGGGTTCACTGATTTTTAACTTAAAACCTGTTTTGGACTCCTTATATGAGATAGGGAGAATAGATTTCTTTCCCCTTCTTTATGATATAAACTCCATGGGAATGTAGAAATTTGATTTTTGGGTGTACTAATTTCTCAATGAATATTTTGCATATTGTTTTCTTCTTGCATTAAGTCTGAAGATTAATCTTTGTAAATGAGGTTTTATAATCAGGTAATACCATGGTGTGGTGGCATACACTTGTAATTCCAACCCTGGAGAGGCTGATAGCAGGAAGATTGCCATGAGTTCAAGGCCAGCCTGAACTACACAGTGAGACTCTGTCTCAAAAAACAAACAAACTATATATATATATATATATATATATATATATATATATCAAGGAATTAAAACATAATAAATGTAATAGAAAGCTTACAGAAGAGTAGGGACACTGATGGCTTTATTTCATATAACAAAAAAATTTACATTGTATAAGAGTTTTCCCTCACATCACAGGATGACACTGAAGATCATCTTATACATAAAAAATCCCCCTCACCACAGTGGCCAATGTAAATTTATAATATAACCACAAACTTGATTTTCTTTGGTAGAGTTTATGGAAATAAATTACACTAGTACATAAAAAATATACTCTTCATTACAAAAAATGAGGTAGATAATAAGTTAATAGTTCTGTGGATCATTGATCCTAGAAATAAAATGAAATACTGAAAAATATATAGTTCTTCAGAAAAATATCTTTCTTGGACTCTCCAAAATACGTTTTTCCATTAACTTTATAATGATTTGTCAATATTCTCAGCAGTTGAACATACTATTACTTTTCAGGGTAGTCACTTGCTTTGTTTCTGGATTAAATTGGTATTGCCTATTTCCACGAAAGAAATAGAAAATTCCTAGAAGCAAAACAAAGAAGATTTACTAAATCATTCAGCTAGTTTATAGTTTTGATTTGAATTCTTGAGAATCTCAAGTTTTTAACACAAATGTTTTTGGCATTTGTTACTCCAAGTAGCAATACTGATGCTATACCATAATGGAAGACAGATTTTATATTCACTCACCATTTTTGCAGAAAGCAGCATCAACTTTCTTGCCAATTCCAGGAAAGTCATGTGATATCATTTTAGGATAACCTTCATCCATGGATTGTTTGTTTTCATCATACCTGGTCAGAAAAGGGTCAGGAAGGTGAGAACCTTTTGCTAAAAATCAAGACTTTTCAAAATCATCACAGAAAACTCACTAGCATGAATTTAACAAGAACTTTTAATTCTAGAGATTGTAAAATGGGGAGTTGGAGGAAGAGAGGTAGTATGCTGGGTGGACTAGAAAATTTATAAGGTCCCTTTAAAATACAATTTTAATCACCCACTAAATTTTAAACCTTATCCTAACAATGTAAAACATTATGAAAGAAAGATTCCTTTTGGCCAAAGTAGCTCTATAAAAATGAATGCTATCATTGCTACATCTTTTTAAAATTCAATACTACATGCTTTCAGGACTCCCAGCACAGGCATTATGTGACGATTACTCATTAATGGATTTAAAGAAATGGGTGCTAGGCTGGCTACAGTCATTCGCAGAAAAGGTAGCTGAATAAGGCAATTTGAGACTCATTACAAA
>RJWM01021883.1:0-34084 GCA_004363535.1 Dasyprocta punctata
CAAGGGTATAAATGGTTTACCAGGTCATCCTGTTAGTTAATTGAAAACTTCTTAGTGAAGACATAAAGTATTTCTTTGGCAAATGAGTGACATTCGGGAAATGTATTTGAGTTATGCCTTGAATAAAAGTGAGCCAGTATGCTGGGAGGACCTAAAATACAGTATTTGGGGGACCCTTGATATGAGCCTACCACTACTTCAAGCTTCCACAACCTAGTTTCAGCTCCATCATGCAGATGATAAATAACTGTAAAACTATCTGTGTGTAACCACAAGTTTTTCAGGATAGTTTGTTTTTTTAAGCTAAATTGGTAGAACTGAATGCTTAATAAGTTTGGAGTTGCTGGGCATTTTAATGATGTCTACAGACTACAATAGAACTCTTTATTTTGCTGCAATAATTGACACAGAATAGCATCATGGGGTGACTCTGTACTCATAAACATACTTGGGGAAATGATACAGCAAAATATTTTCACCTCATTTATTCTCCCTTTCTAGCTAATGTGATGTTGCATTAAATCTTTCTTAGGGCCTGGAGTCTGACTGTGGTAAACTTTAATTTTCTAGTAATAAATTTGAAAGAAAAAGTAGAAACAAAAAAGAAAAGAGAAACAAAATACTGCATTAAGGTTAGTAAACATGCCCTAGACCATGGTCTCCTATAATTTACTACTCTTTCCACAAATATTTATTGAGTCTCAACTGTGTGCCAAGGATTGTTTTAGTTCCTAGGAACAAAGAGATGAACAAAACAGAAAAATGATCTGTTCTAATGAAATTTACATTACATTTGAAAACAAAAGATAAACTAGAAAACAAGCACCTTAATTACACTTGGTGCTTCGTGCTGCAAAGAAACTGAAGAAAGGACTCTGAGCAAAAATGATGGCTGTGGGCGAGGTGCCAGTTTAGATTGGCTGGTTACTCCTAAGAGCATTGGGGCATTATTGAATGACTGAAGCAGGAGAGAAACATTTCAGTTTCTATTTTGAAAAGATCTCTTAGGCTGCTCTGCGGATCCTAGATCATTATGATGCAAAAGGAGAAACCTAGTGATCAGCTATAAAGTTACTATCGTAACACAGGAACATGAAGATGGCACCCTAGGCTCATGATGATTAGGATAAAGACTGTAAGAGACAGATTTCAGATGCATTTTGTTGGTAGAAGACATACCTGCCAAAGGAGTCTGTGGGTGGAAGTGGAGTCAAGAGAAGAATCCAGAACGCTTCTCAATGTATGACGTTGTTTGCTGGTGTGGTAAACCCTGGTGACGAGTACAGTTAGGGGAAATGAAGTGTTCTCTCATTGCCTTTGTGATAAGGTAAGAAACATTAAGCTATGGTCATTGTAACCACAACACCTCAGTGACTTTAGGTGACACAGGCTTATTTCCCACTGATGCTACATGTTCAGCGTGATGTCAGCAGGAAACTACTCCCCAGAAATCAAGTTCACTGCAAAGCACTTGGGTTTGCATTATATTAACTGAACCTAGTCACGTGGCCCCACCTAACTACAAAGGGCTGGGAAATGTAGAAAAGCAAAGGAATACTTATTAAAATTCCTGCCTTTACTATAGACATGTAGGTTCTGAGACATCTATTAGTCAAGGTTATTTATTGTTTTCTTTTTTACATATGGGAGTTGTTGAGATTTTAGGCAGTTACTAAAGTGATTTCTGATCAAACCAATCACCAAGAACTAACAAGCTACAACAATCATGCATTGTCTAATCTATTTCTTTGAGCATACAGCTCCAGAATACTAAGTAACTATACCCATTAAGTCTCAACGAAAAGAGACAGTCTGCTCAACCTACAATAATTCAACTCTGAAAAATACATTCATTTGTAGATGAATACAGGTGAGTCAAGAGATATAGTGCCAGAAATTAGTAATACAGAGTTATTACAACCTTGAGGCCCAAAAATAAACAGGAAAAAGCATTTATTAGAACCCAGAAAGAGAAAGTGAGAGTGATGTAGAAGAGATAGCCTTGAGAGGAACCGTACTTTCAATAAGGGAAAATAAACAAAGAAAGACCAGTAAACTAAATTCTTCCACTTGTAAATTTTGTCTTTATCAAATAATTGCCTAAGTGACACATTCCATATGAAAAACTATGTTAAAAGGAAATCCTCAATTTGAGAAAAACTTTAAGGTTTCAAAGTTCTAACAGTTTAAAGAATAGGTGTCACTAATAACAATTACATTTTAATTTCTAAATCTTATCTTTCCTGTATCATAAACTAATGGCTTAAATATGAAAACTTACATATCTACTGCTTTAAATAACATTCATACTGAAAGTAAATTTATAAAAGTATGCCCAAGTAGCACATAGAATTCAACTGTAATCATATGTTTGTGTTAAAATTGTGGTTTCAATCATTTATACATTTGGGATCCAAAATAAATGTTCATGTAATTTAATATCAACTAAGGCGAAATTTAGTAGACATTTCTGTAGTACATTTATATACATATATACAGCGATACATTTCAAATATCCCATGCACATACATATCTGGTTAGAGGACTTACTAACACAAAGTTTGAAAACTACAAGTAAAATGAATAAAATAAACATGAACATTGTAGTATTCCCTATATACACTCAACTGTCAAGCAAATCTCATTGGAGCAAGGCTGTACTGCAGACAGAGGACAAATAGAAACTTACTGCAGTAATACAAGAAAGGATCATACTAAGCCAAGGAAAATGCAAATTAGAAAGATTGAGGTAGAAATGGCAAGGTGACATTTAAAACTTGTTAAGAATAAATCATTTAAAGTCAGTGATTCATTCGATATGGTCTTGGATACTGAGGGAGACGCAGGACTCAGGAATGTAGGGTGAGGCACGGTATCGCGTTGCAAGTCACACTGCACATCATTAATATGAACACCTGTGGAGCGGCCAGCTGGAAATGCTAAGGGGGCAGGTGTTTCAGGTCACAACCAAATATTAGGTCCACTTATCAAAGGGCACCACTGTCTTTCCCACACACACCATGTTGGTGGTTCTCTTTACATGAGATATGTATGCTATTATACAAAAAGGTATTTAATATAGTGTAAATTCTAGTTGTGCTAGTAGAAGTGGATTCCAGCCTACTATGAATTCCAACATTATTGATCCTTTTTGCCTTTTGCCAAATCAAAACCAGGAATTCAAAGAAGAGAGCGTGTGTAAAGGGCTGGTGGTTGCATGTCGGGTGAACATTCAAGCTCTCTGTTTCTTTGTTTTGCAGTTTCCTTGTTTGATGTCTGGTGTCTTCCAGTTTGGGTCAAAAATCATGGGTCTACAGGATTTAAAAGCAGTCACCAAAGAGCTCTGGCCATTTATCCAGTCCAAACATGCGATGCCATTGCAAGAGGGGAGTGCTGAAGTGAGCTGATCCCAACACTGGACGGTAGGAAACCATGGGACGGGCAGGAGCTACGAGGGCATAAACTGACATCAACAACAGGTACTGACTGCCTGGAGGTAGATTAGCTGCAGCACAGGCATTACAAGAAATAACGGATACATCTTCCTCTTTTTTTTTTTTTTGTGAAGATGTTTTCTACTATATCGCTGGGCTATAAATTTGAATTATTCATCTGATTATAAATTTAGTTGCGCATGCTATCCAGAATGGCTAGTGCCACATTTATAAGTTATGTAGACATACACAAAGTAACACTTAAAACAGGGCTTGAAAACTACAGCAATTAAGTAAATCTGGAGGTGAGGTGAGGGATTGAAAACATGGGTGTAAGAATCAGACAATAACAAAACAGCTGAAGTCATGGACAACAGGTGTGGAGCAAAGGGCTGAACTTTCAGTTTTACATGTCTAAGAATTGGCAACACCCATTACACCAGGCCGCGTGGACTCATACTCCACAGCAATATCACCTAAGTACTTTTGACATCCAAAAATAGGAATAAAGTTAACTGAGACAAACAAAAATGTGACCTTTATCACTATTTGGTTTAATGAGCTGACAAGTCCCTCCTTTCTGCTGTCCCAGGTCCTGGCCTGGTGTGAGATGGCTGAGGACCAGGAGGGTGGAGGGGAGGGCTCGTTTACACGCTATTGCTTGCTGTTACTGCTGCCCTACAAGTTTGAAGTTTCAACCAGATATGTCTCAGCCTCCCTGCTCTTTGCAGGGGATCGCAAAGCCTTCTCAGGTTGGAAGTGTGGGCGCAAGACAGGAAGAACAGTACTTTCCTCCTCTTCTACGTCCCATCTTCGTTCTCCCCTCTTTTCACTTTTCTTTTACCTATGGTAGTTTCTTTCTCCTAGCTTCTCAGTCAGCTGTCTGATAATTTCTACCCAATAAGTTCCCAATCACACCCCATATTTATACATCATTAAGATATTTATGCATTATAATTCCAAGTGCTGGGAAAAGAAAATTCCATTTTCTTCAATAACTTAAAGGAGACAGAGGTAAATTTGAACCTTTTCCAAAAAAAAAAAAATCTCTATATTGCTCTGCATAATTTCCTGTTATTATCAAGCTGGTGCAGGGCTCAGAGGCAGGATGCTAAGCTGAGAAGAGATGGCTGGAAAACTCCTGAGTACTGAGGAAGAGAGAAGTAGTCAATTCATAACCAACAGGTGAATTCTGACTACTCACTAGATACATTAATCTCAACCCTCTAGCTTGATAAATAAATACTACATTGAAGTTTCTGTAAAACTCCTTAAATATAAAAAGATCTTTGTCAGCTGAAAGCTATTCCTTCTTTTTGACCGTCTTTGCCATCATTCCACCCTGACTTTCAAGCACTGGCTAACTGATCTTAGCTGATCTTTTTTCCTAAAGGCAGAGGAGAGAAAAGCATTTGAAGCCCGTGTCTCTGCCCAGTCATCTATCATCAGCTAAAGATTGGGCAGATACAAAAAAGGAAATCAAGCTGCAGGGCCTTTATCTGACCTTCATCATTTCTATCCATTTTAAGTTAGAAAAGGTTTTAGAAGGCAGGGCTATTTCATACAGCAAACCATAAATTCTGGGAAGATTATGCAAAACCACAGAGGTAGACTTCTGAAACAATGGAGTCCATGTGTTGTATCCTGTGGTCATTCTCCCTGCTTCCTCTTACTATTCAAGGTATTCAGAAAGTATTAAATATGAATGCCAACAACCTAGAAAAACCTTTATTTCTAATAAAGAAATCATGAACCTTAGATTGGGGTGTTCTCAGAGGTAAACTATCAGGTACAAGTAACTAGTATTGGATAAGAAGACATGTAATATAAAACAATAAACAGAATACTATTGTACATGTAGTCCATACTCCTGTATAATCTTGGTAGCAATTTATCAAGGACAGTTAACCAAGGATAACAGTTTCTGATTTAGCTAGGATACATCCAGTTTTGACTACCCTTAGCCTACTTTCTGTGAATTGAATTCTGTCACCCTAAAATTCGTACACTGAAGCCCCAGCCTGCACTCTGATGGCATTTGGAGATGAGGACTTTGGAGACAGAGCTAGATGAGGGCAAGAGGGCTGGGCCCACATGATAGGGTTAGTGACTTTGCCAGAAGAGAAATAGAGAGAGCGATCATAACATGACGGGACAGTGAGGAGGCACAGCCGGCACCTTGATCGTCGCATCATGAAAAGGAGACAACATCATAGATGCACATGGTATGCGTTGTCTCTCTCTCTCTCTCGACACTATCTAACTCATAAACAAATTCCATCAGCCAAATACCAAGTAACCACATAACAAATCCAACCAGCTCTCTTCATTCCACTCCACCTAGCACTATCTTTGACTCCAATAGCATCACAGCCTCCAAATATATCTTCCAGCTTCATTTCTTGGCCTCGCATACGTCATTTTCCCTGGTGCGGTCATGACCTTTTAAACTGGAACACATGCCTCTGGTTTAACATCCCCAGTGGTGTCACAATGCACTTAAAATCCAAATTTCTCATCCAGTTGAGGAAGTCCTGTGTAACTTGGTCCCTGGGTACCTCTTCAGGTCTCAGATCTTTCTCCCTTTAATGTTCCCCATTCTTCTCTAACCTTTCCAGCATGCTTGTTCCTGAATGACCACACTGGTCATAGTGTTCTCTTCTTGAGTCCCTTCCCCTAGCTGGCTTCTCCTTGCCATTTGGGTCTCAGTTTAAATGTCAGCACTCCAGAGAGGTTTTCTTGACCACACAACCAACAAAACACACTGTCCTCTAATGCCCTGCCCTGCATTTTTGGTAGTGTTTGATGCTGGTTGATACCATTACTTGCTTGCTTGCTTTTCTAGTCATTGACTATAAACTCTGTAAGAGCTAGAACTTATTCATAGATACACCCCAACTCCTAGAAGACTCAAAAACTTTTTTAAGTAAATTAATGGTACATAGCTTCAAGGCACACAGTATGTCTCCAGTCTGATCCACGGGCAGCACCTGCACTGAGTCCTGAATGCAAGCAAGGAACTTTCAATTTTATATCCCCTTTCTCCTCTCAGCTGTTAACATTCTCCCCTATACGTTCTCATAATCATCTCCGTCAATCAGGTGGCATTATATCATCCAATCCAGCAAAATGAAGAAATCAGTATACTCTGCTACGTGGTTAGTCACTGGTACATCTGAAATTAACTCTCCTTACTGTTGACCCATTCTGTTACTATACCTGTTTTAGACAACTGGATCAAAAAATGCTAACTACAATTCTACGAGCTGGTAAGATTACCATAGTCCATGAGTAATGTAGGAAAAACAAGGGGTAACACTTAGTGGGAAACAAATTACAATGTTGAATCTACCTTAGAAATATCAATAAGCCAAAACTATGCTCTTTCCCCCATTCACCCACCTCCAGATTGTTACTTACATATCTACTTTATTCAATTTTACATATTTTGATCTTCGTTCCTTAAATCTTTGTTGGCCATGTGTAAAATGACAGACGTCGTTCTTAGAGCTTTTGACACAGCAGAGAACAAAACAAAATCCCTCTCTTCATTGTACCTTATACTAAAAATTTGAAAATTCCCTCATGGTAAAATGCAATATTTTTTATTCATGTCTGTCATCGCTCTCTGGGACATTTCCTCTCCCCAGGCTATTATTGAATGAGTAAGATAAAGTTAATGGAGTTGAATAGAACAGGGCGGGTTGGAATGGAATGGTACAGGTTCCCACCTCACACCCTGCACCATGGCAGCATTTCTGTTGTTTAGGGATTAAGTAGATTCCTGAAATGAGGGTGCAGCACATAGCTGAAAACCTAAATCAGCAGTTCTCAAAGTGTAGTCTTTGGACCACAGTTATCAGCATCACACTGGGTATCTATTAAAAAGCTAAAATTCAAAAAATCCCTAACCCAGATCTACTAAGCTGAGTCTCCCAGGGGAGTCTGCAGCATCCAGGAGGTTCTGAGACACACTCAAGTTTATGAACCAACAATTGAAGTCTCAACCTAGAGAGTCATATACCACAGAACGATGCACTTGTCCTACTCTGAGAATGCTACACTCAATTGCATTTATACATGATTTATTTTTGTTTCACTTCAGTTGACTCAAGTTCAATTTCTGGTACTTGAAAGGGGGGGGGGAAGCAATGCAGCCACTTTAGATAAAGCTCCAAAGTTCAGATGTGCATCAGGGACCAGAGATGATTCGATTGAGCCATTGGCTTTTGTAGACATTCTTGAAGGGCAGACAACATTTCTCCAAAACTGGCTAATGATGACTGGTTTTGGTTTCTCTTTTTAACTTTTATCTCAATAATTAACTAACATAAAGGCAGCTTCTTTTGTTTTAATGTCCCCTGACAATTATTCCAATTTTTTGTTTGACTTTAATGCTGACAATTTGGCTATAGGTGCCAAATTAATATCTTTTTAATAATAAAATTCGAATCATTGTACTTTAAGATGTAAAATCAGAACTGTATTTTATTAATGGATGGATCTGTTTTCCAAATGAAGGCAACTCACCTCATCTGGTGATTCTAAATCAATTTCCTTACATTAATTTTTTAATGTAACACATCACCTTTTCAAACTATTATAATCTCATCAAGCCTTTATCCAATAAAATGCTTTAAATTACTTCACCAGATAATGTCAGCATGACATCAAAATAGTACTATTGTGTATTGCCATTGGATATTGATTAAATCTTTCATTTGAATACTGAACAGTTAAAAGGGAAAGGTGCTTCTATGGGCTGAAATAAAATTCTCATGGAACTCTACTAAGAACAAGTCCTTCTTGCTTTTAAATTTTAAAGAATTTTAAAGATATTCTGTTAGTATTTCCTATGGTTGTTGAATTTGGCTGGGTATTTTCAAACCTTCCAACTTTCCCTCTACTCTGAGGGAGAAAACTACCACTTATAGTCACTGAAAATACTTTTTTCAGCACCCAAATACTATACTTTTTTGTTTTTACCTTTGGTAGGCATAGACTGAAATTAACAAGTATTCTTTCACAGATTAATGTATTTTATGCAGTACTCCATTTCGTCATTTCCTACACTGCGAATGGTATAGAACCCTGCTTCCCTCCAAAATAGTCATTTACATCTTACTTGTTCACTCTAATATAAATTTGTAAGAAGTCAATGTTTGCAGCAGTTTGAAAGATAGGTTTTGTTGAGTCTAAAGTTCACAGACTTTTGAACTGTCCCCAGAACAATGTCAGTAGCCAGGATTATCCAAACAGTGGATCCTACTCTATTCCTTACTCTCCACTCTCGTCCTGCTGATTAGTCCAGTGCCTTCAGGGAGAGAACAGCAGGGGAGAGGATCCAGTGGCTATGAAGGAAATCTAAAACAAGCCAGAGGGTGGTTGCGGACAAGCCTCACTAGGACTCCATTAGTTTGGCTGGGAGAGGATGGAAAGGAAGAAAACCCTCTCTTCCATTCACAAACTGATAGGCAGATATCATCAAGAGGCTTGCTGTGGTGAAGAACTTTAAAAATGAAAGAGCTGGAAGTAGCCTACGCCGTCCCATACCCATGCTGGGTACAGTCTCGGTGAAGTGAGTTGAGTAGGTGTTTGGAGGTGCTTCAGTTGGAGAGAAATGCAGAGTTTGCAAATTTAGCAAACAAAAATATTGTGCACACAGTTAAATCTGAATTTGAGATTTTAAAAAAATGAAAACTTGCTCAGTATAAGTCTGTCCTATGCAGTGTTTGGAACATACTCATACTAAAATCACATTAATTGCTTATCCAAAGTTCAATTTTACCTGGGCATTCTGTACTTTATCTACACATACAGTCTTCTAAGGCCTAGGAGATCTTCAATTTCCCACTGGACTCTAGGAGAGCAAATAAGGAAAACAAGAGAACAGAGCTTTGAAAGCCCTAGTGGAAAACAGCCCAAGAAATGACAATGAAAAAGTCCCAAGCGCCTTCTAGGAAGATGTTCCATGCATCAAACAGACGGCAGATGAGACTTGTCATCTTGTCGCTCATCACGGAGATCCAATTAGTTTGAGGGAGAAGACATACAGAAGTTGGAGAATTTAGAAATTGAGGAGCATGGTCTTGATCTACTCACTACAGAGGGCAGTGTTGCCCCAGAATAAGCAGTGTCTCTAAGGCAATGCCGATTTGGAACACAGTTTGTAATAGTGAATCCATCCTGAACGGAAGATATGAAGTTCCACTGCCTCTCCGAAACTCACAAGCATCCTGGCCAAGCAGTCAGGTGAGACGTCCTGGGGCACAAGCCTCATATCGATTTATATCTTTGGAGCTTTTTCCCCCCTACTTCTTCCTATCAGTCTCAGGAGAAATCTGCTGGGTAGAAATTGACTGTTTTACTTTTTATTGTTTTATTGTAAATCTTCACTTCAAGTTACGGTACCTATGCAGTATCCATTTGACTTTCATTTCAATCACCTCCCATCTATCAATATCAAATTTCTTTGTCTGTTTGTTTGTCCCAGTGATCTGTAGTTGCACAGCTTGAGTTAAATTCTCCCAAGATTTAAATGTCCATATGTTCAGGCAAATGACATTATGACATTCTAGTCCTTTATGGTAATTTACTCTAAGAGAATATTTTAAAACTTTAGTAAACAAGTTACAAATATCTTTCTTGGCAAAAAAAAAAAAAAAAACTATGTTGTCATTCATCATTTAACAGTTCTAATAAAGATCAGCTTTTGTCAATTTATTTTTCTCTCATCTCACTACAGAAACTTTGCCAAAGACACTATCATGACTTCTAGAAGCTCAAGATCAAAGTAATGTAAACATATAATATTATATTACTTTTAATTTGATGCAGATGAGAACACTTCTTTTATGAGAGAGACAATATTGTGGATCAGTTAGAATCAGGTCAATGAATGATGCTAGGAAAATTGGTCATCCTTTGCAGAAAAAATACTGATTATCTTGCACCATAAAAATCTACAACAAATGTATTTAAAAACTTAAAAAGGCAAAATTTTCGTTTGTTTTAGAGGAAAATCAAGTAAAGTATCTTCATGCATCTCAGAAAGGAAAAGATTTCTTAAGTAAAACATTAGAAGTCATGGTGAAGGAAACAATCAAAAAAGTGAAGCAATCTACAGACTAGTAATTAAAAATCACAAACCACATATTTGATAAAGCATTAATATTCAAAATTTATAAGGAACTCATAACTCAATAATAGAAATACGAATAACCCAATATAAGAACAAAGGACTTTCACAGACATTTCTCTAAAGAAGATATAAACATGATTGATAAATGTAGAAAGAGCTGAACAGTGCTACTGATTATCAGTGAAATGCAAATGAAAAATAGTTGGATATATCTTTTTTTTTTTTTTTTTTTTTGGCACTGGGGATCAAACTCACAGCCTCACGCCTGCCAGACAGGCACTTAAACCACTGAGCCAAACTCCCAGTCCTAGTTTTTTTGAGGCAGGGTCGCACTATGTAGCTCAGGTCAGCCTTGCGGTCGTGTTGTAGCCCAAGCTGGCCTCGAACTCACAATGTTCCACCTACCTCAGCCTCCCGAGTGCTGGGATTAAAGGCATGCGCCACCACGCCCGGTTTAGGATATATCATTTCATACCCGCTAAAATGACTATTCTCAAAAAAAGAGAGAGAGACATAACAAATATTGGCAGGAGAGGAGAGAAAAAGGAAAGCCTAATACACTGCCGGTGGGATGTAGATCAACACAACCACTGTGGAAACCAGTATGCAGGGTCCTACGGAAACCACCTAGAGCTATCATGCGATCTAGCACACCCACATCTGAGTGCACACTCAAAGGAGATAAAATCACCACTTTGGGAAGATAGCCACACTCCCAAGGTCACTGTAACGCTATTCACAATAACCAAGATACATAAATAGCCTCAGTGTCTATTGACAAAAAATAGATTTTAAAATGTGGTCAATATCTGATCAACACTTTTGATGATAACAATATGCAATATAACAATCATCATTAAATTCCTATCATCTTGTCTTGAAATTCTATATCACTAGTGTTTTAGGTTTTTGTTGTTGTGGTGGTGGTGGTGGTGGTTTGTTTCTTTTGTTTTTTGTTTTTCCTGTAGTTTTTTCTCTTTAAAATATATATATATAATAGAATATCATCCTACTTTTAAGTAGAAAATATTGCCATTTACAACATAGGTAGACTTGAAGGACATTATGTTAAGTGAAATATGAAATATAGCCCTATCTCATTTATATGTGGAATCTCAAATAAATAAATAAATAAATCTCCAATAGAGAGAGACAGAGAATAACACAATAGTTACTAAAAGGTGAATAGAACAAAAAAAATAGAAAGATATAAGTCAAAGGATATGAAATAGCATATGTACAAAAGGAACTGAGCTAGAAACCTAAAGAACCACGGGACTACAGTTATAGCCGGGCGTGGTGGCGCACGCCTTTAATCCCAGCACTCGGGAGGCTGAGGTAGGTGGAGCGTTGTGAGTTCGAGGCCTGCTTGGGCTACAACGCGAGTGCAAGGCCGGCCTGAGCTACATAGTGCGACCCTGCCTCAAAAAACCAGGGCTGGGGAGTTTGGCTCAGCGGCTTAAGCGCCTGCCCTGGCATGCGCAAGGTTGTGAGTTCAATCTCCGGTGCCGCAAAAAAAAAAAAAAAAAAAAAAAAAAGAAACTTGTATTTGATTAGAGACTTTTGTTATATAAGTAGATTTAGCAATTCTTGTTACATTATAAAGTAACTATGTGGGATGAAAGATATGTTAATTTGCCTTACTATGGTAACTATGTACTCTGTATTGGCATTGCATAATGTTATATTGTAAGCCTCAGCTATACAGGCACACAAAAATTATTTTTAAGAAAAAACAAATCTGGTTTTGCTGGGGGAAAAAACACGAAAAGCACCAATCATTGTTTTTAAAGATAAGTTTGAAACATTAAAGTAAACATTGTGATCATCAAAGTATTTCAACAAAAATTTAAAAGACTAGCACCAAACCAGTAAAAGATACTTACAACACAAACTAACAAAAGACTAATTTGTAGAATACATAAAGATTTTGCAATTATTTAGAAAAAGACATGAACAGATATTTCGAGGAAAAAAGAATACAAATGATCAATAAAAATATTAAGTGAAACCTTAATTTCATTAATAAACACAAAAATACAATTAAAATCATACTTAAATCAGCTATGCCTATAATTCCAACACTCAGGAGGCTGATTGCCAAGAGTTCAAGGCCTGCCTGGACTGTTTAGTGAGTTCACGGTTAACCTGAACTACACAGCAAGATCCTGTCTCAAAAACACAAAAGAGATTTAAAAGTAAAACAATACTTAAATTTTATTATCGTGAATTAGTATTATGCATATTACATTGGCAAAAATCCTTTTTTAATCTGACAAAATCAAGTGCTGACATGTGGAAAAAGAGGAATTCCCAAGTAAGGAACAGAAGTATACATTGGTATAATCAGAAAAAATTTCAGCACTTTCTAGCAAATCTGAACACATGAACATACCATAATGCAGTAATCCCACTCCTATATATAAATACATCCACACATAGACATATCAATATAGACATAGACTAGATATAATACAGTTATACACACTTAAAAACTCTTGCACATCTGCTGCAGGAAATATTTGAAAAATGATAATAACAGCAGTATTTCTGCAGCCAAAAAATTGTTAACAACTCAAGAATCCATCAAAAGAAAAAATAAATTGGAGAATATTCACACAATGGAATGTTATTTAGCAGTGCAAATAAATGAACTGGCACAAACAACATACTCAACTACATACCAATATGCATAATTCACTCAGTGTTGAGTAACATTCATGTGAATAATATTATTTTTGCAAAAAGCAAGATGCAAAACACTACATACAGTATGATACCATTGACTAAAGATAAAAATAAGCAGTAAATATACATTATATATAGTTACACATAGTATTCTGACAACTCAAGGAATGATTTACTTTAGGAGTGGTCTTTAATCATAGTATCATTTAAAAAGCCATGTAATGCTGAATGTTATTGCTGTCAGAAAATCAAGGAAACAAGACAGTAAGTGACAAAGATAGTTTCGAAGGTTCTGGAAATTTTCTAACTTTAAGGAAGTAGGTTCACAAACAGGCTTGCTGTACTATATTTTGTAAGTTAAATGTAACTTACGTATTCTTTTGTGTCAGTTAAATTTGATATATGAATGTTTCTTTTAAAAAATAAGCATTAGGGGTGGGGGATGTAGCTCAGCGGTGCACGCAACTGCCTGGCAAGCACAACGTCCTGAGTTCAATTGCCAGGACCAAAAAAATAAAATAAAAAATAAAAAATAAATATATATATATATATATATATCATAACATTTTAGCTGTATTGACTGTAATCAGCTGACTTCCCATTTCAAGGATAAGAAAAGTCATGTAAAGCAAAGGAAAGTTCTCAGGAACACAGAAAGAAAAAGAAAGAAGAGGATGAAGAAGGAAGGGGAGGAAAGGATGGGGGAGCAGAGGAGGAAGGGAGAGGGGAGGAGAGGAGGAGAGAGGAGGAGAGATAGTAAGCCATTTAATTCTGCAGACTTGGCAACATTCAGTTTTTTAAAGCATACTGGTCTCCTTTTCACCTTCCAAATCCAATTTTCTTAAATTGCTATAATCTAAATCCAGATACAGGAACTAAATCATGGCTATTTTCTGTTTCCAAGAATGTGAGGGACCATTCCTAAAAGTAAATCATCCCTTGAGCCACGGAATTATTTTCCTGACCCTTTGCAATGCTTTAGGATAGTGTGCTTCTGCTGCTAAGCATCCTGCAGCAATAAACAGATGCTTACCATGAGGCAAAGGCTATGAGTGTGGAGACCATAAAGTGTCAGCCCAAATATTGAGTGGAAGTAGCACGAGGCTTTCCACAGGTGACATCTGACTTGGAGCTTGAAGGGCTTATGGGAGTCGCCAAGTGAATAAAGAAGTGATAAAAAATCCAGAAAAAGGTATTCATTCATTCATTTCTTCAAAACTAATGGATATTCTGTATGAAGAGTTTGAGAGGATTTCAGGGAAATTCCTGGTGTGCCATTCATTTGTTTTATGAGGTAAATTGTAATCTAATTCCCACACTGATTTCAGTCCAAGTGCATACTGAAACACTGCACCAAGCATATTTCAATTTAAACCTAGGGTGGTAACATTTTAGTAGTTTATTTTCTAAATTCACTTTGAGCCACAATATTAGTTTTTATAAAAATCACAGATTTGTGGAAATGCAGCTTTTTGAATGGTCATGAAAGATCATCTAATCCAATTCCCTTATTTTACATTCACAATTCTAATAAAACCAGAGTCCCATGTGACTCAGTCTCAGAACAGTGGCATATTTTAAATGCTAAGTAAACAACCAAAAGTAACTTTTCAACTTCCATTTTTCCTTACATTTCTCAGAAACCACTGAAACACGTTCATGGAAACAAGTGGACTTATACAAGGACAAAGGACAAAAACTACACTCTTGTCACCACTCCCATCAAAATGGCTTCATGGACTCATTTCTGTCCCCTTCAGGATGGAATCTCAGACAGGTCCCAGAGCTTTTTCAATTTCTCTTGGATGTTAAAATCAATCAGTATTAAAATCAAATAGCTCCATCCAGGCAAGTGTGAAATGCAAAATTCACCTTTGAAATTCCCTCTCCAAAACTATATCATCTGGCCCAGGAGTTGGAAACCTGTCCCGTTTCTTCTCTGTGATGCTGCTTGGTCCACACTCAGATCTAGATGAGGAAGCAGAGTTAAAACAGTAGAAGAGGACTCACACGAGTGCTTAGGGCAGGATCTAGGAGGTGCCCTGAGTACAGGACAGATGACCCAAGCCAGAGGGAAGAGGCGACTTCTTTGGTTCCTCAGAGATTCCCTCACTGGGGCCTCAGACGGCAAGCTGACAGTCCGGAGGACACACGCACCTCCTCCCTGCAGCCAGCCAACTGCTGCTGTCCAACACACTCTCTGCAGATGCCAGCTCCGAGGGTTTTCTGTCCCAATTTGGGCCATGTTTCCCTTGATCTTCTGACAGGACAGCATCCAAGAAGTTTCCGGCTGCCACCATCCGTGGTCTTCACACTGGTCCCTAAGAGACTCGCACCCACCCTACCACTGGTGCAGATGCAACTTCTACCATTCTAGTTCATATCTGTGACCAGAAAGGGACAGAGCTACCTCCAGCTTCTGGCCTTGATGTCTTCCAGATACAATTCAAATGTCAGGCTTGGAGTCTTTGTCACCCTGAAGGACACAGAACACCTTCCACAGGGTTTAAGCTACAGAAAACCAGCTTCCTACCCATTACCTTGGTTGGGGAGATGATTGGTGAAAGAGAATCAGCCAACACACTGACAGCGTTCACCTCAGCCTCTTCAGCCATCCCCTCATAGAGATGTGCCCTGGGTCATGGATTAGTCAAGAATTATTATTAAATTTACTCTGACCCCAACTTGCAATTAATTGTCCTCCTGGTTGCCAAGATCCTCACTTTAGAATGGAGAATCAAAAATAAATTTCTCAGCCTTTTGGCCTCTACGAAAGCCCCAAGGCAAGAGGAAGACGTGATACCAGTATCTTGTTCCAGCACAAACACAGGGTCCGTGTCTCACTTATTAGAACACCTGTTCTCCTCTCCACTTCCTGACACCTCACAGCTACCCCAGGACCATCTCTCCTCCAAAGTAGCCTCCCAAAAGGTCCTTTACCAACCGGATGAAAACTGGATGCCTTTTGTATTTCTCTTTTGCCATATTAGCTCAGTAGGGCAATGGGGGTGGGTAGTATTTTTTGGAAGAAGTAGAGAAGTGAAAAGGAGGTACCAATAGGAGGAATTATCTCTTTGCAGGTTTGAACAACATGGGAAAGTCTGTGAATGGTTCCAAAGTGATGAACTGTCCCTTTGCACATGAAAGTCACATGTGGAGAGGCAAACAATTTGTTCCAGTTCATATTATTAATCAGGAGTAGAGATGTAAAACCTTCCTACCACCAAGAGACTAATCTATAGGATAAATTGTGTTACATCTTATCAAGGGTATAGTAGACAACTTAAGTGATTTGGGAGGCTTTAAGCACATTTATTTTTTTTTAAGCACATTTAACTATTGCTAGTTGGAAGTCATGTTTAAAAATGGCAACCCTATGGTTTCTTGAGTGAGGAAGGTATGTACAGTGAGTGATCCTATCAATTCTGATGGAACCAAGTCCCAGCCTCGGAACTCTCCTGCTTGTCCAGACGTGTCCATCACCTTTGCAGATAGGTAACAAAACAGAAATCCACTGTTTCCCAGTGAGCAAAACTCTCCTTAAGACTTTGAATTCATGTGTCTGACTGAAGCACCTCTGCCACCGTAATTAGATTCTGCAGTCAGAGCTGAGAATGTCTTCCATAAAGGTTTACTTCCTTTCTGGGAAAAAAATATATCACTGCCTACTATGTGTCTCTTTCTATGTTAGATAAGGTGAGAGATATAAAGATTAATAAAACTATATTCTACCTTTTGAAAGCTGACATTTTTATTAAAAAGTCAGTGTATTACAAGTATAAAAGTGAAATTGCCAAGATAAAATGATATGGGCTCAGAAGAGGGTTCTCCATAAATATTTTTTGATGAGTGGATGACCACTCTCTGGAGGAGGTGGTATTTGAAATGACATTTGAAAATGGGTAGAGCGCGAGCATGCAGTGGCTGGCAAAGGGCCTTAAATCAGAGAGACTACCATAAGTACCAGTAAGAGAGCAGGCAGAGGGAGTAAGAATTATAATGCCAATTTGTACCTGGCACTTCATTTAGCACTTTACAAATATCACCTAATTCACTCTCCTAGTAATGATGTTATTATCTTGATTTTACATTTGATGATAATAAGAACTAGCATTTATAGAAAGCTCATTATATGTCAGATACTGTTCTTAGAACTTGTATGTTTAGTCTTCTAAACAAACTGTGATATAAATAATATGATTGTTTCCATTTGACAGTAAGGAACATAAAAGATGAAACACACACCCAACATCACATCACACATAATGATAAAGTCTGGTTTCAACCGCAGGTCAGTTCAAAATTTCTGGTATACTCCAGTGTAGAAAATAACCATTGTGGGTACCAGTGTCTATCTCTCAAAGCCACTTCAGACAGACACTGACTTTTCTGGGACCTGTAGTAATTGTATGTTGAACAAAAGAACTCAAGATCTGTAGGCAAAGATTAAAAAAAACTAGTGTGTCATGACATACCAAGAGTAAAGCTTATGAAAACTTTCCTTAATAATAGAAATGAAACAGAAAACTTTACGTAACAGAGAACATAGCAATGGACTCAGAAATTTCTCAAATCAAACCATGCAAATAATTACACTTTTGCATCTGCTAAGGGGCACACAGAGCCAACAAGTTTACTGACATGAACAGAACAGCTGGGCTACTGAGGTGAGGACACGCTGCGAATTCTGTGAGAAGGGTTTACACTTCACTGCTATGAAATGTCAAGGATAATTGAACAACTTACTGTGATTTCTTTTAAGCTTAAGTTTTGAAAATACAGGAAAAAAAAGTTCATGTTAGTTTTAACATCCAAAAAAGAAAGACAGAAGTATATAAAAGTTAAGAGCAAGATGGGCAAAATAAGTTATTCCTTCAAAGGATAGGAGTATAAAAATGAGTTGTACTAAAAAGTCACAGCTGAGATTATTTAATAGGAAATGGCTCTGCTACAGCCTCAGGAGAAGGGATTTTTAAATGTTCTCCCTTGAGACATGAGAAAATCTTAACACCTGGAAGCTACCTTTAGATTTCGGTGTTTAAAGAAAAGAAAAAAAGGTCATACTAATTCAGCCATGTAAGTAGGTTGGCACAAGGGAGTGTAATGCGTTACTTCCTTGTGGCTGTACTCATCCTACTGCTGGCTTCTGGGGAGAAATCAGGTAAAATATTTTTTATGTGGAAAAAAATTATTTTCTGGATCCCCCTGGCCTTGCACTCAGTATATGACAATTGCTTGTAGGCCGGCGTGAATTTATAAAACCATCCTTGATGTAAAGGTAATTGGATTGGTAGTGCATGTACAACAGGGATAGCATAATTTTGCCATTTAGAAAGTTGCTCAAAGGCACTTAGGAATTCCACTTGCAATTTCCAAATTTCTTTCATTTCCTTACTCTTCATTTTATTCACCTAAATAGTACTGTACCTGCTGTGTTGCAGCCAGTGCGGTTGCAGA
This sequence comes from Dasyprocta punctata, assembly GCA_004363535.1. NCBI lineage: Eukaryota > Metazoa > Chordata > Mammalia > Rodentia > Dasyproctidae > Dasyprocta > Dasyprocta punctata. The sequence goes on from RJWM01021883.1 coordinate 18,721, forward strand.
GCGACCAGCCAAGCACCTGACAGATAATCCAGTGTGACCAGGGCCTTAACACAGCCATGGACCAACTGTTCTGGGGCATGGGACAGTTGAGTATTTATAAAAGTATAACTTACAGATGTTAAAAGAACATTTTGTCAAGCCACCCCCCCACGGTTTACACCTGGGGTGGAGATTGCACTGGAAACTATTCAGAGCTGAGAACAAAAATAAATGCACAATTCACAGTCTAAATTGAAAGGGAAGCAGGATAAATACCTCTGAGTAGCAAAATTTCAAAAAAAAAAATGTTATAGCAAAACACTGTCTCTCCTCCCGACTCTGCGTCTACATGAAGAGCTTGTGGGGGTGGGGGGGTGACCAGCGCCCACGTCCGTCTCTATCCTCTTAGGGACGCACTGGTCTTTTCCCTCCCTCCCGAGCTCAGGGCCACCAGTCCACAGACGGTCACAGTCTGGCACAATGCAGGGGGAAAAGCCCAGATGTGACACTGAGACGGCCGTCTACCCAGGCAGCCTGCAATCACACGGCTTAGCCTACGTGGATGCTAAGTACTCCCTGAGGCAAAACAGAGCCCAAAGGTCACGTGAGGCTCACACCATCTGCCAATGTCCCTGTGAGGGCTGTACATTGAAGCGGAGAGACCCCGCTACAGGACTTCCCACCAAGAAGATAAAAAGAGGTGCCAGCTGGTGGGGGCGGAATCTCAGCTGGGGATCAGCTAAGAGGAGGATTCCCCAGAAGGACCAACCAATATAGTACAAGTGAGAAGCAGGATTGACATGCCGGGGACACCGAGGGAGCCAATGGACAGCTGAGGTTAGGTGGAGAAACAATAACGTCTAACAGGAGAAAATCACAGTTGCCACCACCACACTGTGACCATTCGTGGGAGCGACCATTACCGAACACCTGCCGTCTCCGCAGCTGTGCGGACAGAAGGGGCGGGGGATGCGTGTGGACACAGCTATCAGCGGCCCTGCAGCTGCTCAGGAGCTCTGCCCACGCCCTGGGAAGGGCGCTTTCGAAAGGTCACTCACGCATGGGCCCTCGGGCTGACTACCCTGCAACTGCTTTTGTCTGCAAACGACTGAATGTTACAGGGGAATATCACTGCAGAGGCGCTTAGATCCCACCTACTAAGAAAATCATAAATTTGCAGAGCACATTGGAGATTTCAAGAAAACTTAGCACGCTTTTCTCTCACTTTAAGATCTTTATAAGTCTATGTGGTTGGAAGAGCAGTCAAACTCATCTCATTTGATTGATGTCTAGAATCAAGTTCATCACAGTCACCGACATAATAGATCACAGAAGGAAAACTAGAGTCCATTTCATTTCAAATGGACATTTTGAATGTGTACAGTAGCATTATGTGGATAACGCTGACCCATGTCACAGAAGTCTAAAAAATCAGTGTCAACAGTAGGTTGTGTAAAGTTTATTCCCCTTGTCTTTAATGGAGTCTACCCCAAGGTCTGCCATCCACCAGGACCATATATTCCCATAAACAGTGTTTCATATCCTGTCCCTCATACAGAACCTCACTTTCATGTGAGGAAATGGCACAAGGCTTGCTGAGTTACTGTGCCAGCAACTGTGGCCACGGGCAAATTTTCTGTCTTGAATAAAACCATTAATCGATACTATCTCTGTAAAGTAGCATGATTTTTCAATTTCAAGCATTAACCAAAAAACCACAATGATTTCCAAAGTTTGAGTTTCTATCCTTTGAGAAAGAAAGTAGTGGATATTATTCTTTCAAATATCCTTCAAAGAACCCTGAAGTTTAGCAAATAAATTTCCTCTTTCAAGGTCACTACAACCCATTCCACTAATTAATATCTTAGCCTCACATTTTCACAGATTATCTCAATTCACTCTGTTAGTTACATCAATGGATAAATCAATTTAAAGTGAATCATTCTAAGTACTCATTAATTTTTGAAAGAATGAATTTTTTAAAATGAATAGTATGTGGTTTTTTACATATAAAAAGCCCTGCCATCATTTACTAATGTGAAAATTTTGAATTTGCTACCTTGTTATCTGTGATTACATCATCAGTCAAATGAATTTGTCATAAAGACTTTATGATGATAGATATCAACTATAAGAGAAGACTTTAACAGACAGGTCACAGAGGGCAAGCGACACATTGGTCTGTCAAGCCTGAAATCGAAGTCTTATCTGGGGAAATAGGACTGTTGGCCAGAAAAGTATAGCTTTAGCCGATCATCTGTAAAAAGGCGAAGTTATGAGCTCTGTTTGATCATCATCCCTGCCTACATGTGGAATCTGGAGAAAAGTGCTTCATGCTCATTTTCAGCAAGAAAATAGTACTAGAAACTAATTGTTCTGCTATACAGGTTTTCCTTTAAGAAGGCCTCTGTGCTTAAAAAAAAACACAAAGCTAGAGATCATCATTCTTTGGCATAGTATAAAGTGATCATATCCAGAAAGAGATAATCTTTGTTAAAGTCTTTCTGAGCAGAGGTTACTTCCCTCATTATATTCTGTGAGCCAGAATTTGAACTATAATAGTCCCATAGAATTGGCTCAGTCCAGCCTTCTAGCCTGTAGTTTAGAACTTCAGGAACATCAAATGAGTGACAGTGACTAATACTTATAATGCAATGTACTGGAATTATATTTTCTTTTATATTATATAGATATGAATTCATCAATTTAGCATAGACATAGTCTACTAAAGCTATTATTGAATAAGTCTTATTTGCTGATACTGATTGCACATCGATCTACCAACAGCCTTTACGTGGTGATTGGTTTAGGTTTGAGAAAAGGGTGCTATCTTGGTTACCGAGAAGTGAGAAGTCCTCCGAATACTTCTGGGAATGTTTTTGTAATTCTCACAAACTCCACAAATCTGGGTGGATGTATGTCCTGCCCCACTGATGTACTTTATCATGTGACTTCTTTTAGCCAAAAGAACGCTAGCAAATGCAACAGCAAAACAGATTTTTTAAAGAATTTTTACAGTTTGGCTGGACCTCTTGACCTCCCGGGACCTCTACAAGAGGACAAGCCCCAGGCCACGCAGAGCAGTAGGATGTGACACGAGGACGATGCCTTGAATGTGACCAGCACACTGGAGCTATGCCCAGCCAACCTGCAAGTTGACGTGGGTCTGCGCCAGCTACCATCACACCTGAGACAATGACCAGCACTGTTATCGTCAGCCATTGCGGGGGGTGGGGGGGTGCGTAGCACCGTTGTGGCCGTAGCTGCCCAACATAAGTAATGACTAAGTGGTTATTTTAAACTGGGTTTCAAGGCAAGCTTCTTGGAGATGATAAAATTCTAAGCAAAATTTGAATGATACAGTCACCAAGAGATCTGGAAGGGAGACAATCACTATAGTTGAAGCCCTCTTTAGTGTAAGATCCAAAGAAAAGGTTGAGATTGACATTAAAAAAAAAAAAACTGAGCTAGGCTTGGTAGAGCTCACTTGTAGTCCCAGCACCTGGGAGGCTGAGGTAGGAAGATTCCTTGTGTCTAGGAGTTCAAGACCCTGCCAGAAGGGAGTGGGGTAGAAGAGAAAGGGAAAGGGAGAGAAAGAGAATAAAGAGAGAAGGAAGGAAGGGACAAGGGAGGGAAGGAGAAAAGGTATTTAAAGCCCATGTGATTAAAACCTAGTGGCAAGAGGCAAGCAGTGTGTGTTGGGGTCAATGAGCTAGGCAGCTTCCAGAATAAGTAAACCAGGGTAAGAACTGGAGTCTAATTCTAATAGCAATGAAAATGTTCTAAGGGATTTGAAACAGACAAGTTATGTCATAGCATTTATAACTTTTAAAAATATCGCTCTGGCTGCTGTGAGAAGAGGAGACTGAGAAGTCGGGAGCAGGAGGATGAAAACCAGTGGGCAGGGTTTTGCAGTGCAGGAGACGGTGACTGGATTGGGCGGATTGATACACAGGTGGAGGGGGTAAGGGGGCTGCCAGACATACCTGGAAGGGAAGACGGCAGATCCTGCTGATAGCACCAATGTGGGACATAGAGAAGAGAATCTATGATAGCTTCTAGATTGTTGGTTTCAGCAAGTAGGTGGTCAGTGGAGCCATCTACATGCAGGAAAACCTGGGAAAAAGTGGATGGATGGGTTGAAGGGGAGGAGGAGAACCAAAAGGTTTGGTTTTGCCCTGCCCAATTCAGTATCTTTCTAAATATCCAGGCAGAGGTGTCAAGGGAACCCTAGAATATGTGTTTTAAAATCTGAATCTAGTAATGCAGAAAATGGTAAGTACTGGAACTCTAATTTTGGGAATCATGAGGATTACAAATTGGCCCATTTAGAATATAACTAATTGAAAGGAAAGACACAGTTTTCAAGTATCCCACTTAAAATCACTGAAAGATTCTGTTTTAAATGAGTGTGCCTACCAAAAAAAAAAGAAGAAGAATAAAAATAAAATAAGTGAGTTTGCCTAAGTTTGCTTTCCAACTCGTTTTGGATGCATTGTTTAAGAGGCCAATATAAAGCATGACATGAAACTATGATTGAGTTTTAGCAAAAAAAAAAAAATTATTATTATTGCAGCACTCCAGTCTTGTTTTGTAAAATCAATGAGCAGTGAGCAAAATCTTTGTTTTTAGCAAATGAAATCACTGACAATAATTCTCTTGTTAAAAAGCATACTCCAAAGTACAAGGAGAATATCACATGAACAATGATTACATGTGGGTACTACATTTTATATGCCCTGAAGTGAGAAGGCTTGACTTTTAGAGCAAGAAGTATAAACCAGAAACCTTGGTTATTATTTTTTTGCATGTACAAATGGACCATTTGCCAGATTTATTTAGTGCATTACTTGACACATTCAAGAGGCCACAGAGTGAATGTTCAACATGGGGCCAACCAGTAAATGACAATTTGAAAATGAGAAAACAGAAACCAAATAGAGCACATAGGGGAGTGACATAGGGAACAAGTGAGGATGGGAAAGGACAAAAAGTAGCAAGACCAGACCCCAGACAATAGGTAACAAGCCGAGCAAGATATCTATTTTAGTCCACCTAGGGGAGGAGGGGAAGCAGATCTTGGTGCATTTGTCAAGATTTCATGCAACATTTTATTATGATTCTCTCTCCTCTTTCTCTCTTTCTATCCCCTTCCCTGCCTCCCTCCCTCCTCGGTTTCTGTTTCCCACATATGCACCCTTATTCCATCTCTATCTTTTGAAATAGTGCTGCCAGTTAAATTCTAAAATTTGAATTATTAGCTCCTTTTTTTAGTAATATCTTATAGTAGTTAAACTTTAAAGGGCAGGGCATGGCCTTTGGAGTCACTGATAGGAAGTCTAGAAGTTGGCTGTATTTCTGATGCCTCCCTATTATTTGAACTCTGAAAAATTCAACAGCGGAAGAAAAGTTTAGGTGACTCATGCTCATGTTTAAAAGACTGTGAAGGATGGATGATGTCTGCTGAAGTTTCACATTACCGGAGATATTCTGATACAACCCAGGCTTGCAAATGCCTCAAATGAATGTCGCTAAGTCAATCCTTGATTTTATGTAAGAAAGACAAGCCATAATCAAGTTTCAGTCACTATCTATCTAAATATGCCCACAGATTTATTTTCCATGTGCACAGATCATATTAATCAAAAGTAATGATAACTCAGAGGACTGATTTTTTTTTCTGTCAGTGCTTGTCCTTGGCTTAAGACCTTCCGCTTTAATGACTGATCCGTAGGCAGAAGTACTTCGGCTATGGTTGATTACATTTTTCACAGGGAGACAGGAGAGTCATCTGAGAAGCTCATTCCTTGTAGATTGTTTTTCAAAGTGCTTTCCATGTAAATTACGGATATATGAGGAGAAGATAAAGTGAAGCTGGAGAAGCTATTGCACCTAGTAAAATGTCTAGTACAGGGTGCAGATACTTTCCACTAATGTGTTTATTTGAAGCAGAGACTCACAATATTGTTTCACCCTGTGGACAAAGGAGATTACATTTTTAAATCCTATTTTTCCAAATGGTCTCATAATGTCTACCCTTGAATTTTTTTCTCTGTTCCTCATTTCATTTGGTCAATATACTCTGACTAAATACAGATATGCCCTTGATATTGCAGAGACCATGTGTATCTTCACCTGGCTGTTTGACAGCAGTTAGTATTTATATTACAGTCTACTGTGTATTATGATCTACTGTGTATTCTACAATTCATACAAAGAATTATATGATTTCCTCAGTAGCAAAACTGAATAGTTATTGCTTCATTGACCATTATGAATTGCTTATTTTTCCTCCTTAATTAAAGTATTATCTACATGTAGCCTTAAAATATATTGATTGAAGATTTTTATATGGTTATAAGAAAGGTTTAAATTACTCAGAGAAGTGGGGGATTTAGCTCAGTGGCATAAGCACCTGCCTGGCAAGTGCAAGGTCGTGAGTTCGATCTCTGGTACCAAAACAAGTAAATTACTCAAAGAAAATAAAGATGGACTTCCATGATCATAGAAACTCATGAAGTACTTGATTAGCTGAGGCAAACATTTGTTATGCACAAAAATCTGAAAAAAGGAATATATTGACTCAACTATTGTTTCCTTTCATGTTCACTGATTTTAGTTTCTTATCATCTTCCAAGGGGATGCAGACAAAAAAATCACAAAAATCTAACCTCCATAGATGAGACTCAGTCCCTAAGTCAGTATCATTTTTCTGTTGTAAGTAAGAAATAATTAGCATAACAGACACAACTAGTAAAATAAAGTCATTTTGTCATGAGTTTTCCAGTTCTTGGTACACAGAGTTTATATTTCTACTTTCATTTTGCCTGGGCAATTGTTTTCAGTTTCATTGCAGTTTTTATAGTGTCAACTGGGAGAGTGGAGGCTGGGGATTGAGCCCAGGGCCTTCACTATTTAATAATCCTAATTTTTAAAATTAGACATTTTTTATTTATTGTTTACTAACTCAGGCATGGTGGCCATGTCTATAATACCAGCACTTTGGGAGGCTGAGGCAGAAGCATCTCCATGTTCAAGCCTAGCTGGGACAATTTAGTGACCCTGTCTCAAGATTTAAAAAAATGTTTTTTAAAAGGGATGGGGGCCTATCTCAGTGTGAAGGCCTTGGATTCGATCTCCATTCCAAAAAAAAAAGGAAAGGAAAGGAAGGGAAGGGAAAAGAAGGGAAGGGAAGGGTAGAGATGGGAAGGAAGGGAAGACAGGAGGGAACAAAGGAGGGCGGGGGAGAAGAAGGAAGGGAGGGAAATGCCTGCTGAAGTCGAGCAGCTGGGTTTGGTGGCACACGCCTGTGACCCCGCAATCGCATCCTGAGGAGGAAGGGTTAGGGTTAGGGTTAGGGTTAGGCCAACCTGGGCTATGTGGCAAGTTCAAGCCTGGCCTACGCTAACCGCATTGTGAAACTCGGTCTCAAACCATCCTTTCCCTAGAAAAATCAGAACTAAAGAGCGAACACAATGAAACTTTTCATCTGTGTGTTGAACATCTTAAGCTATCTCCTTTTAAGAATTACAAGACAAATTTACAGTGTTCAAAAATAATAAAAAGTCATCTAGCTCATACCCTGATGATAGCAAAAAATGAAAACACTAAATGCTAACATTAAAATCTAACATGAAATTTCAATATTTCTCGTTAAGAGGAAGCATTCTTTCGACTTGCTAATGTCACAGACAATGTCATATGAAAGACTCAAAGTCAGATAACAGCAGGGTCAACCAGGGAAAGTTAAAACTGTATTGCTTACCAGTGATGGGGAACCTTTTAGCGCTTTCAGTGATACAAAGAGCTCAGTTCAGCATGCATGCCACAGGTTCACCACCACTGGCTCAGACTCTTGCTGTCTTCTGGGCTAGTACAGTCTCTTCTCTTCTTTCCATGGGTAACTGGTTGAATTGCACCCTCAAAAAACATGTTCCAGTTCTTAGTTCTAATACCTGTGAACATGATCTTCATTGGAAACAGCATCTTTCTACAAATTAAGTTAACATGAGAACATACCAGGCTAGGATAGGTCCTAAATCCAAGATGACTGGTGTATTTACAGGAAGAGAAGAGAGCATACAATCACACACACACACACACACACACATGAACACGTACACCAACCCATGAACAGCTTTATTCTAGCTTCACCTGAGCAGACAGGAATAGTGTGAATTAGTAAGCATTGCTCTTAGTCACTAAAATGCATATCAGCTGAGAGATGATTGGGATAAATATGAATAAACTCATAAAATAAATCTATTTTTCCTCAAGTGAACAAGTAAGCAGAGATAATAGTAGCTTACTTGCTTAACTACCAATAATCCATAATTCATTAAAGACCACTTTAACCTACGTGGGTGTACAGTGATGCTAGAATTTTTTATTAGCTCCATCTGGTGATTAGCACGTTCTTTTGTTATGCATTCAAAATTACATGGACCACATGCAAAACAATTTATGAACTTCTGAAACTTTTAACCTAGTTGTGGAAAACAAGAAAAAACAATGAAGAATGAAATATGTTCTAGACGATTTGATTTTGTAAATAAATTTTTAATCCTCAAAACAACACTGTGTAGAAATCCTTATCGCTATACTCTATTTTTCAGTGACAAGATTGAGACACAGCAGTTAACTATCCTGCCACAGAAATACTGCAGCAAGCCCAGTTGCAAAGGATATATCTGTACTCAAAATACGACAGTTGCATTTTTTTCCTGATTTTAGTAAATGGCACCTTTAGTGAATAGCACATGTTTAGATGTAAGCTTTCATGGGAAAGTGATTCAACAGAAGGAATTAGAGATTGCTCAATAGCCCACTTAAGTCAGCAATAACTAAATGAAGGGAATGATAGCAAATATAATCAGACATATAAATGAGAGGAATGAATTTTTATGTTAATTGCTGTGCATATATAATGGCTGCAATAGCATGCTAATGTCTTGGTTTCACACTGAAAGCTACCTTCTCATACAGTTGATGTCTTAGTTCAAACGCATGTTGAAATAATTATAATCAAAGGACAAATTTTTCAGCTGCTTAGAAAGACAGCCTTTGTAAAGACTCTCTTACTATATTCAAAGACTTACTGTACTTACATAGTCATTATAAGTGAGCCATCTGATGTATGAAGCAGACCCTTGGAAGCAGACAATTTTGGTTATTATTCACACATTAATAATAACAATAAGAATGTGCACACAGTGTCGTTTCATTTGCAAAGAGTATGATATGCCTTGTGTCACTTAACTACTAAAGGACTGGTGGTCCGGGCGGATGATACAATCATGAGACTTAGAGGTTAGTGTGTGGTGTTCAAGGTCAAGGGTCCGTCAGATTTGTCTACATCCTATAATGCTTCTTTCTATTAATTAAGTTTAGAGTTTTAGTTCAAGTTTTCCTCTCTTCACCATTAAACCAAATCAGTGAGATATTACATGCTATGCACTGAAGTGCATTTGCTCATCTACTCTGCAGAGCCCAATCACACCTCTTTTTTAAAACAAAGAAAAATTCACTTAGGAAGGCAACAATTGAATCCAATGACCCTGAGATCAGCAAAGAGCTCTACATTGGCTGTTAAGATGGTCTCATTAAATCATGAACACTTAAATTTAATTTAGATCTTTAATCACACTAAAGGGCATCATAAACTCGCACATGAGATTACTAAATCAAGATGAGGAATGAGATCCAATTTAGTCTTCGTGTGTCATGTCTAATAAAATCATTTACATTAGCTCAACTTTTCAGGCCTGTGTTTTTTAAAAATACTATTTTATGCTCTATTGAGGAGTACATTTTTAATTTGGGTTTTTTCAGTTTTAGTTCATTTAAAATCAGAGTTATAGTCAGTTTCCTGTTGTTTATTTCCCCCAACAACCCCATCATGATTTATTCCTACAAAACAAGGTGAGGGTTCAGGGGGGGAAATGTTATCATATGTTATTCAGAAATTACCCAGAGAAAACATTATAAATATTTCTATATAATTTACTTATAAATGTATGATACTTTACTTCTACCTGGGCTACTAAAATTGTTTAAAAATCCAATATCCACATTAAAAAAAATTCTTAATGTGTCCAAGTTTTTAAATGTAAAAATTGAAAAACATGCACTAGGAGACAAAATAATGAGCAATTTATATCTCCAGATGGAGAAGGAATTTATAAGCATAGTGTTCATCAGAGAAGCTAGTAAAGAAGTCTGATATGAACTAGGCATGGTGGTGCATGCCTGTAATCCCAGCACTCGGGTGGCTGAGACAGGAGGACTGCCATGAGTTGGAGGTTTGCCTGGGCTTACTCTGAGTTCAAGGCAACCTGAAATGCATAGTGAGACCATGTTTCAAAAATCAAAAAAACAAAAAAAAGAAAGAAAGGAAGAAATCTGACATGAAATTACCAGATGTAGTACTTGTTCGTTGTTGTGACTTGGTTATTAAGCAGAATCCATAGCACTTAGTAAAGTACTCAACTCATTAGTAGTCATTGTTAATTAAAAAATTAAATGAAAAATGCTATATAATACTCAAAAAGATTAGAGTCCTTAACTTATAAAGCATTTTTATCAATTACTAAAAATTGATTACTTTTTAGGTTCATATACTTTTGTATAAAAATCATGTAAGAACTGAAATAGAATACTTATGTAATATAAATGCTTCCTGTTAACATTTTAAGTCTTTCACAGTACTCATTTAAACATCATCACAGTCCTAGAATTTTATATTTAGGCTCCTCATTAATATTTTAGAATGTGTAAATAATATTTGAGGACATATTTTCAGTACAAATCCTTTTTACATTCCATGGAAAAATATTATTGGTCTGTGAAACCACTAATAAAACTAATTTGTTCATTAAATTTAAAATTAAGGTGAATATTTGTGTATAATTACTTCTTTACCAGTATTAAATGAGCTTCAGATATTTATAATTCACTATACATCCCAAACCAAACTTTCCAACATTTTTATAGTTTAAAATAGTTCCTTGCTGAGTTTGTCTTTCTTCCTCAATTTTTCATAGAGCTCTGCGTAGCTTGTCTCTTTTGATACTAATTTTCACCTTTATTATTTTGCCCTGGCACAGAAACTAGATTTTGATCTATTTTATTCTGTTTCCAACTACCACGAAAGATTATCTTTTGAAAGTTCTTTGTTTAATTCCTATTTCCCAACATTTATTAAGTCCCCATGGAGAATTCCCTCGGCCTAAAGGTACCAGTATAATAGACTTATCAAAAATGTCATTATTCGGAAGTATTTGTTCTTGATCTTTCTTTGTCATTTGGCTCCCGGTTTCCAGGGGACGGTTCTTATTATTTGTCACTTATTCAAAATGAACACATGAGGTTTTGTGATCACTTTCTGAAATCAGAACGAGAAAACAATGTTCCCAATTAAGAAATGTGCCCCCTTTCTACACCTGAAAATTTAAGCATCTTCCTGTTGAATGTTGATTGCAGGAATGACTCTTGATCTACCTTGGATATCATGATATCAAAGAGTTATATAATACAATAATTTGCCAACCCCAAGCAAAAAATTCAAGTGCTCCCTTTCCTTGTTTATAAATTGTAAACAAACAGAACCCCAGTTTCATTTCAAGACCTCGCCCATAAGACCTAAATCTATGAAAGATGAGGAGAGTTGGTCTAACAGGGAGCATCTTCTATCACCACTTGCCCTTTTTTTTTATATGAATCATATCTTTTGAGTTTAATGGAACTTCTACTATTTGAAAAGTTCATGTATAGACAGTGGTGATTTTTTGAAATGTCAGTTTTTATGGAGTTTTAGATGTCTATGGTAACATTCCATAAACACATCCCTCTAAATTAAAGAAAAAATACCTTTAGGGATTAGGGTATTTTCACTGGAAATCTCAGAGTAAATTCTTATCATTTCAGGTTTTAGAATCATCAGGCTTTCCCTGAAATGTACCTGTTTTGGTAGTACTAAGACTCAAGTCAGAATGACCTTTAAAAATAAAAAACAAAAAGATTTCTATAGAGGGCAAACAAACAACAGAGAAAACATAATTATGTAAGTTCTTAAAAGTAAATAAAACATGGTAGAGTTTCAAGTTTTCATCAAGAAGCACCCTGCCCTACTTACCTAGCTAAATGACATCTTAAGTTACACAAAGATTTGATCATTTGGTGTAACTTGACAAAATATCATATCTCTGAGAATATTGTAGCATTTTAGAAATCATTTCATTTTTAATGTGAATGAATTTCAGAATCATTTCTAAGAGTAATTTTTAATGAGAGAAGAAAAAGAGGACTGAATTGGAAGCAGCTCAAATGATTCCAAACCATTAACAAATTATACTCAAAATGAAGATACCTAGGTAAATGCACATGTATGTTGGGACCTACAGCATAAACACAAATTTTGCAAACTGATTTCCATATAGACCACAATGATTATTATGTTAAAAGGAATGAGCATGCAATTGTAAGTACATTTTATTAAAGCTCAACAGTAACTGCAGCAATTATTTAGGACCAAAATGAATAACACTTTTTGGTCTAGAGAAGACATTTTTTTCCTGACAATAGAATTACCAGTACAAAGTAAAAATTAAAAGCACAAATTTCACCCCATTTTGTTATTTTTTAATTCTCTAGGGACCCTTCTGTCACCTACACCCAGGATTTTCTACTCCCACAGACTTATCTTTGAAGTTGAAATTACTAAATTTTCTCATTAGCTTTATATCTGTTGCAGAAAGAACAAATTTCAAGTTAAGCTGAAATGATTCAACTAATTCCTGATGCTCACGTTAAGCCTTTTCCAGGCCAGCAGGAAACTACAGGTCAGCAAGCATCCTCCTAGGGAGAAATTATTTATAAGCTGTCCAGCTGATAAGGGGTTAATATTCAAAAGGCATGCAGAACTCAAACAACTCAATAGCAAGGAAACAAAGGACCCATTATTTTTTAAAATGGGTAAAGGAGCTGAACAGATACTTTTCAAAAGAATACATATGAAGGACTAATAGGTACATTAAAAATTGCTCAAAATCACTAATCACTAGGAAAATGCAAATTAAAACCTCAGTGAGCTATCACTCCAAAGGTGTTAGAACACCTTTTATCGAAAAGGCAAAAGTGCTGGAGAGGATGCAGAGAGAGGCTGCACTGCTGGTGGGAATGTACATTAGTGTAGTCACTAGGAAAAACGGTAAGGCCATTCCCCAAAAAACCAAATGTAGACCTACCATACAATCCACTGGCCCACTTCTGTGTCTGTATCCAAAGGAACTAAAATGAGTGTTGAAGGATACCTACAGCCCCTTGTTTACTGCACTATTATTCACAATAGCCAAGATACATAATTGACCTTGTATCCTTCAATGGGTGAGTGGATAAAGAAAATCTGCTCTACAGACAAACGCAATGGAATACTATTCAGCCTTACAAGGGGAAATCCTGACATTTGTGACAATATGGATAAATTTGGAGAACATTATAAAGTAAAGTGAGCCAGGCATGAACAGCTGAACACCACACGATCTCACTTCCGTGTGGAATCTAGTAAAGTAGAACTCATAGAAGTAGGTAGTAGAACGACGGCTACCAGATGCTGGAGCTTGGGAAAGGGAGAGATGGGACTATTGTTTGTCAAAGGATAGAAAGTTTCAGACAGACAGAAAGAATAGATTTTTAACCTATTACACAACAGAATGACTAGAGTCGAGAATAACGTATTGTATATGTCAAAGTAACCTAAATTTGAAATATCTCCTAGTAAAAAAAATGACAGATGAGGTGGTGGATAGTTTAAGTAGCTTGATTTAATGATTCCACCTTGTATCTATGTGTATGATTATGACTGATCAATCAAAATTAATATTAATTTTAAATTTTCAAATACTTTAATAAGGATTCTAGAGATTATATATTTCTCAACCCAACAAAAAAGGAAACAGCTTGTGAAAACACATGTGAATTTAATCTCACAACCAGTTTTATGATAATGCCATCTAACATTGTTAAAAGTTTAATGTAGGCAAGATGCAAAATATACTAGAAGACAAGTAAAATGGAAAAACTTCAGATAAAGAACTGATCAAAGTCTTTGATAGAAAATTTTAAAAATTTAATTTGAGCTCTCCGTATTATTTTGTATGAATTTTGACTTGCTAACAATTCTAGCAAAAGTCAATATTCTAAGTCAAATAAATCTAAATTTGACTGATAACAGGATTTGCAACATTTTTAACTTTTAGAGAAATAATTCTTCCTAAATTAAAACAAACTATTTGTGAATATGCAATAAAAGGAACAGTACAATCTAGCAAGATACAGAGAAATTAGAAGGGAAATATTTGCAGACTAAGAATGAGAATGTAGCCATATAATGAACCCCAATATTAATTTTTAGAGAAAGTGTATTCTGGCCCTTACAGATCCAAGCAAAAGGTTCATTCTTCAAATTATACTAGCATTTAAAAATTTGAGAAGAGGAAAACCACTACATACTATAAAGCTCTAGATAATGATTTAAGAGATGGCAAAATTTTGATAGTGATTTATATGATAATGTCAAAATACTTTGTAATACTTTCCACAACAGATTATTTATCACACATGAACTCTTTATAATTTTTGTGCATGTCATTATAAAACAGGCTTCACTTTTAAATGCTTTAAGAATTTCAACAACAATTTTGATTGCAACTTCCTGAGCAAGTGATCCAGTTTAGGTCAATGAACTAGAATTAGAAAGAGAAAGAAGTCCTCAGCGAGGGAAAGAAGAAACGAATGACTGTAAAGTTTCTATGAGTTGAGCTGAAAGGAGGTAAGGCTGATCTCTGAAGGCACGCAGCTGTCTCAGTGCGTAGGCCTAATCCTCACCCTCAGAGCTGTTTCTCCGTCCACACATCCACTGCCTAATGTATGGATGAGGATTTCTTATACTTCATGTAGGATCCCAGCATGGGCAGACAGGTCAGGTCCAGAGAGATCACAGACAAGCAGCAGAGACAGAGCTGAGGGACCCAAAATGACGAAGACAGGAAGTGCTATAACGGGGAAGCACAGGAGTGTGTATGTAAAGGAGCTCTCCTGAGACAATCTCAATGCTTCACACACTGTTCACCTGGAAACACTTAACTTCATCTTTCAATAATAAGTAAGAGTTAACCAGAAGAAAAAGAAGAATAAGGTATCCAGGGGGGTTATACTATGGCATTAGGCCAAGTGAGGTCGGCATGTGTATCCTTTGATACAGCAGATGGTTAGGCCTATGTGAGGAACTGACAAGAGAAGAATGAGTCTTGTTTGTAAGATGAAAGCATTGAAATTGGACTTAAACCCAAGGTGAGAGGGAATTCAAACAGAAAGACATTGATTTTAA
>RJWM01021884.1:0-34554 GCA_004363535.1 Dasyprocta punctata
GGAGTTATAAATGTAGAACACTTTACACTTGGAATTTCTAACTTGGTACATTTTAAGCATCAAATCATTGTTAGTTGTTTGTTACAGAATTATTAGAAATTATATTTTGGTGACAATTGTCTCTAGGAAGTTAGAGTTTGGGGTTTTAGTAACACATTATAAATGGGATGCTAAAACTTAGTAAATATATCACTTAAAGGATATTAAATAAACTGAATTATATAAATGGGATGCTAAAACTTAGTAAATATATCACTTAAAGGATATTAAATAAACTGAATTACCTTGTCCTTCCTGAGAATTTGAAATTGTTTTAGTGTGAAGATCAGTAATTTGTGTCATACAAAAATATTTCAATGCTACATTATTGACTTAAGGATGTTCTGATGAACTAACTGTAATTATAAATAGATGTAAATTGTTAAGGAAGCATCAGTCTTTGAAATTCTAATGAATTCAGGCAATTTCTATGTTCTCTATGCCTATAAAACTCCCTAGAATTTCTTGCTATATTTCCTGCCATTTATGGATAGCTTCCATTTGCATTTTTATTTAACCTTTGATCTGCTTCACATTTCATTGACTGGACTTCCTCATTGATCTTTTCTCCCCTAAGGGATAGTTTGTAGCATTTGTCTCCCTTCAGTTTTGTACTCAGTTTAGCATTGATTCAAAAGGACAGTCACTATTTCACAAGAGGCTAAAAGCAAAAGTGGTTGTGTCTTGATCACTGAGACCACATTCTCAAATAATGCTTGCATACTGAAGACATTTAAACAATACTTGTTGAATGAAAATGAATATGAAGATAACATTTTTCTGATTTTTAAACCTCTGGCTTTTTAACCTCTGACTGTTTTTTATTATAAATCAATGTATTCAACCAGCATTCTAGTTCATAAAGTAATATTGATTGTCAAATTTTAACACTGCACTTATGATGCAGCCTTTAAAGATTTAACAACAGTTGCTAAAAGAAGAAAAATATTTTTAAAAATTAAGATATCATTATAGTATGTGCTACACATGTTTATATAAGAAAATATATTTTTACTGTTTTCTTTATTATCTGAATTGATCTTAACTCTTCTGTGCAAAAATAGAATAAAGCCACTAAACTTGAATTGCTTTATCTGCCCCATAATACCAAAACATTATGTTTCTTGTAACAAGAATCAGTAATCAAATACTAAATTTTTTCCTTCAAATACTAGAAAAAGGATTTTACTCATTGAGTATATTTGTTTTCAATGATTTTATTTTTATTTAAATTATTTATCTTTTTTCCTTTATATAGAGCATTGTTTTATCATTGACACTGTCATCTAGATTGCTTATATGAAGACAGAGTAGGGGAATACATTTGTTTTTTTTAAATTTTTTATTTTATTTTAAGGAGAATAAAACAAAACAGAACAAAACAGAACAATGCAAGCAACACAGGACTTCACAACAAGACAACAGGAAATCAATAGTGGCTACCATAATGTCTCTTGTTTTCTTCAAATAGTTGTCCATACCTTTACACACAATGCAATCAAACAAAACAAAGTAGTATAAAACCAATTGAAACAAAAGAATGAAAGCATTATGGGACTTCAAAACCAGATAACAGGAGATGAACAATGGCTACTATAATGTCTCATTTTCTTCAAAATAGCTGTTCAAACCATCACACATAATAAACTCAAATGAAACAAAACAGAATGAAACCAATTACACAAAATAATGAAAGCATTATAGGACTTCAAAACAAGATAATAGGAAACCAACCACCTTAACCATAATACATCCCATTATGTTCAAAATAGCTGCCCATACCACCAGACACAGTAAAATCTAACAAAACAAGACAGAACAGAACCAAATCTAACAAAATTGTGAAAACATTGCAAGAGTTCAAGATAAGACAATAAGAAATTAGTATCAGTTACCACCTTCTCCTCCCAGGTGTTTCCTCCCCTATTACATTTATTATATCTATTGTGTTTCTGGATCCCACTAACTCCTTCTGTTTTTTATGCTAGTGTTCACTCATATGAGTTCAAAATGTTTTGCCCATGAACATGACCTCTGTCTTAGTTACTTTTTACTCGTTGCCAAGACAAAATACCTGATGCCCAAAATTAGGGAAGGAAAGGTTTGTTCTTACAGTTCTTGGGAGTTTCAGTCTGTACTTAAGTTGGCTCCAAGATAGCGTGGCATGGCGGGCCTGCTGATCATGGCGGCTGCAAGCTGCAAGGCACAAGCCGCGCTGGCGAGAGAGAGGAAGGCGGAAGAGAGGCTAACAAGAGGAAGACCCACCTTCCCTTACGCTGTATCTCAGCTCCACCCCTGGGCAGGCACAGCGCTCACATTGTCAATCAACAAACCAATAACAAACCAATAACTCAGCCCCATCAAAATTATATGAGGACTTGGGGGTACACTGCATTATCACCCAATACAACCGCCAATTGCATTCATTTACCTACAGGAGCCTGAAATTATCCTACTTTATAGCTGGGTAGATTTCCATTGTATGAAAATACCATTATCTTTCTTATCCATTCTGTGGCTGATGGACAAGTTACCCTGGCTTTTTTATGGTCTCCTGTCACATGGAACAATTGTTTTCTCCCCTTTGGTTTTCAGTCAATGAATTTCCTTTTGAGTTAAATGTATTTCTTGTATACAGTATATTGATGGATCTTGTTTCTTGATCTACTCTCCCTCTGTTTCTTTTTATTGCTGAGTTGAGGCCATCTACGTAATGGTTACAACCAGCATACATTAGTTTGTCTCTGCCATGCTGTTCTTCTACTGTTGGCCCTCCACCATTCCACTTCATTCAGTTGCCTGTCCTGCTTGATGATCCTACTCTGCTGCTGTTCCTGGAACTGTGTTCATCTTTATCTCTCTCTAGAACACCCTTCAGCACTCTCTGTAGGGTTGGTTTGGTGGTCATGAATTCCTTCAGTTGTTTTTATCATGAAAGCATCTTATGTATCCATTAATTTTGAAAGATAGTTTTGCAGGTTACATCAATCTGGGTTGGAAGTTGTTTTCTTTCAGAATTTGAAACACTTCGCTCCAAACTCTTCTTGACTTGATGGTTTGTGTTGACAAATCTGCCATGATTCTGATTGGTTTTCCTTTATAGGTGATTTGTTTCTTTTCTCTAACAGCTTTTAACATTCTGTTCTTGTGCTGAATTTCTGGGACTTAATTATCATATGTCTGGGTATAGACTTACTTTGGTAATGGCTAGTTGGAGTTCTATATGCTTCATTATCTGTATACCAGATCCTTTTCCCGTGTTTGGGAAGTTTTCTGCTATTACATCTGTAAATAGCCTTTTTATTTCATTTATGTTGACCCCTTCTTCTTTATTGATACATATCACTCCTAAATTATTTCTCTTTGCATCATACTGCAGCTGTTGAATTGCTATTTCCTGGTTCCTTGTTATTTTTAAAACAGCTTTCCTTTCAGCATCTCTAGCTGCAATCTTGTCTTCAAGATCTGAAAATCTATCTTCAGTTTCTTTCAAGTGGTTTTGCCAGCTTTAGATCAACTTTTTAATCTTCTGGATATCTTTTTGTATCTGCTTCATGCATTGTAATTCCTTTCTATATTGTTCATTGAAGGTTTCTGTCATTTTCCTATGCTCCTCTTTTCTATCTATGTCTTCTTTACATATGCTGAGAAATTTTCATTATGTTTTTCGTTTCTTCTTTTACCTGAGACATTATTTCTGATCTGATTACTTTTACAGTCTCATGAAGTTGTTTCCTTACTTCAGTTGTTATCCTTTCAGAGGTTTCAGGTATGTGACTTCCATTTTCTTCCATAACTATGTCTCCCAGAATTGTTCTGTGTGGACTAGAGGTCTGAGATTGCCTTTTGCTCCTTCCTCTTGACATTCTCCTGGGTTCCTCCCAACAAGTTGGTTGTTGGGTCCCAGGCCCTTCCCACATTGTCCACCCTCCACAGTGTAGGAGAATGGAACTGGCACCTGTGTTCTTCTGACCCTGGGTTTACAGGGAGGTGGTATCAAGGTGTGGGGCAGCCTTCTCCAGACCTGTGCAGCTGCACTGGGGCTTCCCTGATGGCCAGGGGTGTGTGGTGCGGGGACTCCTTCTCTCAGCCTGTGTGTTTACACTGGGGCTCCCACAATGGTGGCTGGCACACAGGGGGGTGTTTGATTCTCCTGGTGAGTGAAGGAAGCAAGGGCCTCCAATGATGGGCTGTGGGTGGGGTGCACAGGGCTTTTCTGACTGAGTGTCCATGTTCCCACTGGTTACAGGAGGGAAGGAGCCTTCTGGTGGCAGCAGCTGGCAGGCGGAGGTAGATCTGCTTGTTCTCTCTGCCCACGCTGGCTGCCCACATGAAGGATCCTTCTGGTGGTGGGGGCTGGCAGGCAGAGGCGGATCTGGGAATACACTTGTTTGATCAGGTAGTTTTGTTAAAAATAAAACAAATGAATATTCAAAGTTAACTCATCAATATGAAAATTGAGTTGTTTTTGTAGACTAGAAATTTAAGAATAAGGAAACAACATGGAAATAAGTAAATAATGCTATCTGAATAAATGCAAAATGAGTGAATTGGGAATATGCTAAACATGGTTATAAACATATTGACAGAATTTTGTAAATGTTAAGAAACACACTTGTGTTTCAATAAAAATTTCTATTTTTATCAAAAAGTTCCACAACAAGATTTATTACTTATTAAGTATACAAATAAAAGGCTAAACTGTAGGACACATAATATTGTAAATAGCACTCTTTTTTAAGCACCTTGTGAAGGGATGAAAAATTATTCCATGAATGAGCTAAAATAGATGTAAAATAAAATATAATTTTGTTAATATTCTTCAGCTTCTAAAATAATTACTTTTTATCAATTCTCCAGAGCAAAAATTACTTTTAACAGCAGATATATATATCATTTTGTCATGGATAAGAAAAAATTGTTACATCAACTGGAATCAATAATATAAATCTTCACTTCTCATGTAAAACAATCCCCGGGTTAGGCAGCAGAGAGGGGTAAGATGGCTCTCAAAGTCTTAAAGTCTCTCTTTTTCCAACTAACATTTTATTGTGCTTATCTCACTCAGCAAATGGCTTTTAGCTTCAATGCTATTCCAAGATCCTAGATAAATTTTGATATTTATTTCACTTTTTATACATTTTAAGTAATAAAAGATGAAAATGGTGATAAACAACATTCAGACTTAAAATCTGTATTGTAGAAGTTCCATTGCTGCTGGTGTCTCCTTCAAAATTCCAGCATACAGTACTGTGAGAAAAAAGTTTCTGCTCTAAGTAGCTTTGTTTTAGCAGAAAAACTAAGGCCACTTAAAGAAGTGCTGCTTATGTCTCACTCAGAATCTATCACATCTAGTGGAAAGAAAGACAGTTCAATTACTAACTTGAAGACTTACTAAATTTTTCTAGTTAATATTTGCTGCTTCACCAGTGTGGGCAGAAGCAAAAATAAATCATGGGGAAGTATCCACTGAGACATGGACCCAGCATTGAGCGCCAATCTCAGGATTGTGAGTGACATTAATTTGTCAGAGATGCTTAGGGTGTAATCCCCAGGACTAACTCCGGTAGGGTATGAGGGAAGATGTGTTACACATTACGAACATTGTTTGAAAATTTGTCCAGCCTGTTTCTGGGTTAAAAGGAACTGTTTATGCAAAGCAGAAGTGTTTTGATAGAAGGTGGCATGGGAAGCAGAAGCCTGCTGAATGGCATCTGAAGGAGTAACAGTGACAGTAACCGACAATCTGTCTATTGCAGCCTTTCCCTCAGTGAGAAGCCCCAGCAACTGAGAATGAGAACATAAATGACCAATAAAATGGGGAGGATGCCATGACCAAATGGCAAATTGGAAAGTGTAAAATAAATGAAAACAGTCTTCTTGGTCAGTGTGTATAGTGGCAGTGTCAATGTGGTGCATCAAACTACAAACATAAACATTTTAAAAAGGGGTTAATGAGATTGATTGAATGATCTATGAGGCCCATATAATAGCCTGCAATTAGATCTTCTGTGCAGAAGAAAAACCCTTTATCCTGTATTTGGGAATAGGAGGCTATTACATAACTCCCCAGCTCAAAGAGGACCCATTTGTGAAAATAGAAACACCTCCCACTATAGGAATCAATTTTATTTTGAAGGGAAGATGAAGGATGTGAGAGAAGCAAATTGAATCAATTTGGGTGGAGGATAATGGCTATCAGTCACACCAGGGAAGTTAGTCAGTGAAGATTGCCAAGAGGATGAAAATTGCCACAGCCACCGTTGTTGAATATTTTGAACCATAACTTTGATCTCCCATATGTAATCAGCATCAATGACACCAGAGAAAACCTAGAGACCTTCTAAAGAGAGATTGCTGTGGCCTAGCAGGAGTCCCACTGTTCCTTGGGGCAAAGGTCCATAGACTTCAGTAGGAATAGCTTAGAGTCCCATTTCATGACTTAGTAGAAATCTGGAAGAGGGACTGAGGTTCAAGCCTCTGCTGTCTCATTGCTCACCAGAGGTCAGAAACGTACTTGAAAGTTGAGGGTAGTGTTGCAGAGGGTAGGGTAAACACTCCCACTGTTTGGCAGAGCCAGGACAGGTCCCACTGGAAGTTTCCCACAATAGGTCAGCCATCCACATCAGTTTGAATCCGTACTCATGTGATCAGTGATATCCTCATCAACAATTTGGACAGATACCAAGAGGTTTTGTAGGAGGAACAGATAATGGTTGTGCTGTCCCTACAGGTGTAGCAGAAAATTTTGGGCAAAATGTCCATCACCCCTGTAGCTGAAACAAATAACCTTGTTCTTTCCCTTTCTTTTATACTGTGGATGAATAACCTGAGTGATAGCTGTTGCCAAGGTAGCCCTCTGAACCCTTGAGGGGCCTATGTCTGCACAAATTGGAATATCTCAAATTGATCATAGCTCATTTTTTGTGGGATCATAATGCCTCTTTAGACTATTTATTTGCATTTTCAAAGGCCAATTGTTAAACAGTTCTCTTCCCAGCCTCTGTACTGTTGATAATCCTTCCACTAGCCTGCAATAAGCTTGTCACAAAATCCTGAAAAGGTTCATTAGTACCCTGGCAAATGGAGGTCAGAACAAAAGATGTCTCACCCTTTGAAAAATTCAAAGGTAAGTTGATTATTTATAGTAGCAAAAGCATCTTTTCTGGTTAACATGTCTTTTGCAATGTTATGAGCAGCATTTCGAGCAGCCTAATCTATGCACAACTCAGAAAAGTTTCCCTTCCACAATAAATAATCCCCCAGACTTTGACATACTTTAGTTATTGCTTTCCAATCATTTGGAGCCATAATCTATTGGTCTGTTATCTCTATAAAACCCAAGGTAAAAGGGACTTTTAGACCACATGTAGCAGCTGCTTTTTTAGTTCTTTCAAGGTTTTAAAGCTTCATGAAGGTATATAACTTGTCCTGGATCATTGGGACCTTGGACTTCAACAATATTAACAGGGTAGACATATTGGAAATCCTTTAAGGATTCTCCTGGCTTCTCTAGCTCCAATTGCAAGGGAGAAGGAAAGGATGCCTCTATTCTATGAAGAGTGAAATTCTTAGCCTGTGATGCAGCAAAACTTTTCTAAACTGAGAAAGCTGAAGTAAGCACTTGTGGTGAAATTAAGGATATCAGTTTTATTTTGGGCGATTGTGAAATGAAAGTCACAGCAAAGCAGTCCTCTAGTTGAGAAAGGTGTTCTTTAACCCCCACAGCTCCTACCTTATCTTATTAAGCAAAGCTAGGGAGTTCAAACTCAGTGGGAGAGGGAGGCTGTTGCTTCACTATATGTGTCTTTCTTTCTTTCTTTCTTTCTTTTTTTTTTTTTTTTTTTTCCTCAGGGATTAGATTTAAAATAGTGCTCTGTGGACATCTCACCAGACATACAATCATCAAGACACTCCCCGATCAAGGTCCACAAAGCAAAGGTAAATATGGAAATAGACTCAGGTCCCTCAGCAGTATATCAGGCATACAGTTGTTGCCCTACACACCTCCATATCTCAGGGTTCACAGTTCCTTTTTCCAGAAAGCAGGGGCATACCTCTAAAACGAAGGTGAGAAATTCTGTCAGCTGAGAAATCTTTACATTTGAACCTTGTGCTTTCAATAAGATAGCAAGCATTTCTATGTAGAGCTGTCATTCTCAATGAGGTCAATATTGATGATACCAATGGGACCAATATTGGTGATATCAATGCACCTCTCTCCCTTTTGTGTGCCCCACTAGAGGTGTTCTTTTACCTGCTTTATGATGATTTTCTCCATTCCCCAGATCCCCATTTAGGCACCAAAATGCTATGGCCAGCACAGGTTTTGAAAACAGGGAGAGGACTGTAAAGAGATGAAGACAAGAGTAAAAATGCAGAGAACTGAAGTCAAATGGAGCCCTTCCTCTTGGTGGAGAAAAGAAGCCACCCAGTGGCTGCATCACATTTATTCATACTCTGGGCAGGATGATGTCAGATGAAACTGCTCTGCCTAACAATTTGTTTGATCAGCTCACCTTGGGCTCCTCGTGTTCTCACGGCTGGAACAATGTGTCCACCTGGCTCACCTGGGTGCATCATGTTCTTGGGGATAGCCTTGCTCTAGCTCTACATGTATGATCAGTCTTCAGCTTCAGCCACTCCCCAAACCATGAGAATACAGAGAGGCTGTTTCTTGGGCATAAGACAGTCTTGGAGAAACAGCAAGCAACTAAGACCTCTGTGGTTATTTGTTTGTAACTCAAGGACCTGAAAACAAAAACATAGAAGAAATGCAGTTTCCAACACATTGTGTAGGAATTTTTGACAGTGGACAAGTCCAAAAAGGGAAATTTTTTACATGACACATATCAACTTAGACTAAACAATATTATTGGGGAAATGGGAACACATTGCCCAAAGTAAACATGTCTGACTGTAGCTTGCTCTTAATTCTGTTGACTCTTGTCCTCCAGTTTCTACTCTAAACTCTAAATGTGCATTCCAGGAACTTGGGAACTCTTATTTCCCAAGGTCCTTTCCTTGTTACACTCAGATTGCTTCATTCCTTTGTCCAGGGGACCCCCCCCACAATACAGGAAGGAAAAGCCAGACTTAGGCTTCAGATAAAAATTGAACGTTTATTTGAAATCAGAATAGAGGTCAAGAAAATTTTATTCTGGTAAAGATTTTGACTATGCTTTGTCCGTGTTTTAAGACTTTGTGGCAGACTGAATTTAAAGGTAGTAGACTAAGTAATCTGGTATAGAAAATTATGAGGCTATCTGATTTTTAGACTATTTTTAGCCAGAATTAACAAAGTGTTAGAATCTCAAAGCAGAGCAGAAATATTTGAGAAATTTAAATTTGGGTGAGAAAAAAAAGCATGTGTATTGTTGAGGACAAAGAAAGTGTGGCTGATGAAAAATTGATGTCACTAAAAATAATTCTAGTAGTATGAATTGGGAGAAGGTGATACCCTGAGCGCAATTCAGGAATCAAGGCGCCATCAATCACAGGTTTGATATTGCAGTAAGCTAACAATTCACTTGAGAAGAATTCCATGACATTTCTCCTTGACAAGGAATCCCTATGTAATTTTTTTCTCAAGGATTCATTTTACCATGATCAGCCATTCAGGCACTCAGACTCTACTGCACTCATGACCTAAGGGGACCTGACTACTGCTTGAGCTGTTGGCAGACCTTAACGTGGTACATGTGATACTTATTTTTAAGGCATGTAAACCTCGATAACTATCCCTAGGAGGCTTCCATCTAAATGTCAACGAAGGCCTAGAAAGATGCCCGAAGTGATGATGAGGGAAGCAGAAGAAAAACGATGAAAGATAGAGTGGAAACTTGAGTTGTAAGGATTATACATCATTTGCCAAGAAAATATGCAGAAATGAAGCTATGCAAAACTAATATTGAGACCATGTGGGCTGCACCAGATAAGATCATAGGGTTGAGGAGACAGCAGATGCTTCCTGGATCTCACATCACATTATATTTCCTGAATTCTGGGCATAGAACTACAGGACTCAGCATTTTGTCTCACTTAAATTAAGACTCTCTTTGGCTTGGTTCTTTCCAATCACAATATTTCTCTCTTCTTGATTCTTTATGATTATCATTTATAAATTTATCTTGGGAATATGCAACATGATTTTGATTTTTCCATCAGATTACAGATAAGTATTTGTCTTTTGTCTACAGGAAATATTGACATGAACTTCTGAGTAATTTTGGAATAGTTGAGACATTGAGAAAGGAATTATTGAAGCTTTGATTATATGCAGGATGTTTACAATATTTTTGGAGAATTATGACCTTATTATTTTTATTTGGAGATTAAGTTTGATTTAAGTACATTTGAATATGTGTCATGCTGACAAGATTCACCAAGTGGTAGTTAATCTTAATTGTCTAACTGACACTATAAAGAGATTTCTTCCTATCTTTATGTGCTGTTAGAATTTGGGACCCAGTAGAGGAGATGGGTCACTAGGGACATGCCTTCAGAGGTTATCTTCCTTGCTGGTGCTCTTCCTCTCTGGTTTGCTTCCTGGATACATTAAAGTGAGAAGATTTGGTCCACCATCTCCTTATTTCAAAATATTTCTGTCTTGGAGCCAACTGACCATGGACTGGACCCTCTGAAACATAAAACCCCACTGAAATCTCTCTTTAAATTCTGGATATCAAACATTTTTTCTTATCAATGTGAACACTGAGTAATACACATGTACTACTCTAGAGGTTTTTTGTTACTAAGATGGAAGTGAGGAAAGGGTATTTGTGTAAGTCAGTTAAGGTCTCTGCTAAGACCTCCATTATAGGTGCATTATATTCATATTGTAAGTGTTATTTCAAATGACTATCATTTGTTTTTTGTTTTATCAGTTTTTCTCTTCTTTCTTCCTAATTTTTCTTTATTTCTTCATCAATGTTTTATCAATGAACAATTCAGCTCTGTCTTCACATATATCCTTCAATTCAGCAAAACCTTATCTGAATGGCAGCCAATGATCTACCATAATTCTTTATGGAAAGTTATTTTATGGAACGGAGTTTTATATCATTTAATCTGAAATACACATATTTAAAGATTAATTTAAAATAACATAATTTCTGCTACCTTTAAAATATTCATCTTGTTATAGTAAATATAATCATTACATGTTAATAAGCATGCTTCTAACACATACTAGAAGCCTAATTCTAGTCATTACATTTTCAATGAAAAAATTAAAATCTCTCTCTTAAACTCTATCATTGCAAATTATCTTAGCAAATATTTAGGGAATTTCTTATTATAGTTTTCATTGTCATTTGATCTGAAATGTAAAATATATTTCAAATGTCAATTCAAATTATTAAAAATCTCATCATTTTACTTAATAGATGAACCATAAATTCATTCACTAATTTATTTTACAATTACTTATCACCTACTATATGACTGCCATTGTCCTAAGCTAATGGTGGTGAGAGACCTCTCTGTGGGCCTGCAAGCCAGGTCACTCCGGCAGTAAGCATTGGCTAAGAGCTATTTTTTTTCTAAGCTAAAACCTTGATATTCAGGTTTAATTGCAGAGCTAGCACTTTGTGATAAATAAATGGGTTTTGGGCTGCAATTTGTGCACTCAGTTTCTAAAAGGTTCACCATCATTGTAGCTATTATAACTCATAGACAAAATTAGCGAATAGATCCATATTTTAATAGCTATACTGATAATTAAGAAGAGAAAGCAGAACATAGTATATAGTTTATGAGAACATACAATGGAAGAATGACCATATTTAGTAGAATGGGAGGGAGCTTTTCTGAGAAGATTTGAAGTATGTATTGGCTGTTCACATAGAGGTGGTAAGTAAAAATTCCACAGGATGTCTCAAGCAGAAGTTAGTTAAAGAGTGTTAGTTTAGGGAGACTTTATCAAATTACTCATGATAATAAAAATCACAAAACTGGATAAAGTCCTCTATAATATTTGCACCCATATATAAAAAAAGGCAGAGCCAGTGCAGCACTAATAGCAATGTGAAATAGAATACAACAAAGAATTTTGAAATAAAGTGGCCAAAGGAATACAAAGAAAGCAGAAGTGTTTGTTGCAGAAACCAAGAGAAGAGTATTTCTAGAAGAAGACTGTGTTTCAATTTCTTTTAAATTCTGCTTACAATGAGTAATATTGAAACTTGGGAAATAGCCACTAGACTTAGCTAGGCAGCATTTCACCTGCATTTGATAGAGCAATTACAAGGAAACGCAGTGACAGCACCTGATTAAAATGTGTTTGGGTGGGAATAGGAGGGAAGATACTGAGTCCTTCACAAATGCATGATTCTTTCATGGAATAGGACTTTAAGAAGATTTATGTAGTGAGCAGATGCTAGAAATGATATCAAGGTTTGTTTGACTTTCTTTAAAAATAGAAAAGATTATCCAACATAGTTATGGAGGTAACTATGAAAACAAAAAATATCTGATACAAGCCATAAAAGAGACAATTTATGGATGAATTGTATTTGCAGGCCAGGAAGAATGAGAAGTATTGTGCAAGTGGAAGGAAAGACTTTCATCTGAATACAAATGATTAATAGCTACAATATTAAGGGATAAAGACTAGGATTAAAATAAAGAGATTCCAAAGATAAGAGAGGATACTGTATCCTTTACTGTGATGTGAAACATTATAGGTATCCAATTTTATAAATCAATTAAGATTGATCTAACTTCGAAGTCTCAAATCAGTAATTTCTAGTAGTTACTTGGCTGTGGAAGAATGGATCAGAGAAGTAAAGAAGATTTAGAAGTATACATGTATTCAGCCAGGACTTTAGCCCAGGGGTTCAAGTGCTTGCTTGGTAAGTGCAAGGTCGTGAGTTCAATCCCTGGTACAAAAAAAAAAATCATAGAAGTATGAATGTGCTATTATTAACTATTGAATATTGACTGTCTAATTGTGAAAAACATTATAAAGGATTTTAAAAGAGAATTTAAGTAAAAGCTCCATTGGATCCAGACAATACTTATGTTATCATTTGAAAATTTCACTCCAACAATGTTAAAATTAAATGCACAGCATTATTTTATTTAATCAGACAACTGAATAATTAGGTTTATTATCTTATTGATATTTTTACATAATTTATTGAGCTTAATTATTAATCTTCCAAGACTAACTTTGTAAAGTTTTCTAAAAAAACATTGTCACAAATTCTATGTTAGTAAAATTCTGTATTTTTGTTCTCTTTATTGTATTTGAAATACATGATTTGAACTGAGATATTACACAAATGAGGTGTTGTTATGTATTTGATCCTTGAATCACTCTATTAATTATATTTCTGATGTCTATAGTCAGAATATCTTCATGTTTTCTTTTGTAAAATGTGTCCTCCAGGTGTCTCCAGTGAATTCAGTGTTTTAGTTTGGGTCCCTTTCTCTTTCTCCATTATTGCCTTACACTTATGCTCCATCATTCCTGTTATTGCTGTTGAAAAAGTTTAATCTTTTTGTGTTAGACTTAAAAGAAGGAATTTTGTAATATAGTGTGTAAGAGAGTGCTTCCTTAATTCAGAGAAATCAAATATTTCTAAAGTCGAGAAGTGAAACTTTTTCATAACAACATATACTTTAATATTCTCCCATGTGGAATTCCACTGAAATTTCACTGCCTTATAAAATAATCTTTACTCAGTAAAATAAAGCATGCAGGAATTTGTGAAAGAATTGTCCTTTGGCTGTAATATACAGTGATACATTAGACCTTAGGTATAAGTCTTTTAAGCATGTATTAGTTTGAAATTCTATTCCCTCTTTGAGAAATACAAGATATTAAAAAATGTGTTCTGAAATTGTCCTTTGATCCAAGGCCTTCTATCCAGAGGAAACAACATTTGTGTGAAGATTTTACCTTGTGTTGCTTTGTGTTTAATGAAAGATTTTTGAAAAATGTTACAGGATAAGCAGACAAAACTCCATATATACTGTTAAAAAGATTTTCAAATAAACCATGCACACTTCCTCAACTTGTACATATCTAACTTTGCTTTCAAGATAATATATATAGGCTAATGAAGCTAAAATATTCAGAAACAACTAAAATATTCTTAGAAATTTATTTGTATCTAGCAAATGTATTTTACTAGACAATATTTTATAAATATGTATCATTTCTTAATTCATAAATGCATGTGCACATACATAATACGTATGTATGTTATATAGAAAGAGAAAAAAGAAAATAGAACTGCAAATACAAGTGCTAGTATTGAAATGTCATACTAATTTTCATAACTATCTTTAAGAAATGGGCTGATTATAAAAGATTTAAAGATGACAATAACCACTATTTAACTGCAATATTTTAGAGAGATTTTCTAAGTATCACAATGCATGGTATGTAAAAAATATGAACTCATTTTGGATTAATTCTTGAGTATAAATAATAACTTCCAAGTTATCATTTTTCAAAAGAGAAAACATTGGACTTGTGAAGCAGGTCATTTAATTTAATTGTTGTTTTTTTCTGTAAGGTTGACAGAAACTTTGTCGTTATACCTTTGTGAAGGGGAAAGATGCTGCGATACTAAAATTTGATGTGTGGAGGCATAAGATCACTACTGTGCTGAAAAAAATCTCAAACATAGTCAAAGTTTATAAGCGCATGTTAATAAAATAGTTTCTTTTTCTCTTGGAAGCAGAGAAGGCTAACAGTGGAAGATAAATTAGTCTGCATCTCCTTATTGGCATTATATTACAATGGTTCTACTCGTTTCTAGGTGACTATGCAATGCTTCCAACTAGAAAGAACTCAGACTTGAATCTGGGCATGACTTGCTTTGACTACTGTAAAATAGTAGTAGGGTTCTAGGACAGGCTGTAAACCACATGGCAAGTTTGCACCAGGTCTCCTAAGCAGTCCTATAAAGAGACCCTGCTCCTTCCTGGCTTAATCTTCACCCGCAGGAACACAAAGTGGTGGAGTGAGTCTGACTCTGAACCGAAAGTCTTTCCCGTGCAGAATGAGAAACGAAGACAACCACAGTGAAGTAAAGCAGTTTTACTGGTGATATTGAGAGAGGGGTACGGGATGACACCACACACAGCAAAGAGATGGTACGACAGGGTGAAGCACACGTGAGCTTCTCAGCCTGATGTCTTTGCCTTATCCATATTTATAGGGGTTAAATGATTTTCTAAAAATAACTGTTTCACAGGGTCTTAGGCTTTGTGTCTAGGGAGAGCCAAGGTTCATAGAGCTATGGGCACATAGCAGAAAGTGTGCAGATGTCCCACAAAGGGCAGGCTCCTCCAGTGCGTGGTACCACGCGGGAGCATGCGGCTGCCTCTGTTGCACCAGTCACCCTGGTCACGCCCTGCACTGTGTGTCCTCTCTCACTGTCGCTCCCTCATCACTGATGTACGCTCTTAGTTTAATAGAACTATGCTTTCTAAATAAGGTGGATGGAATCGTTGTCATTCTAATTGTAATAACATTAACGATTGTTAGTAAATTTTCACCTTTCTCTTCCAATGGTGAATGGCATAAATGAAGTGGGAGACATTAAAGACATAAAAAAGACCTCTGAAATCACATTCTAACAAGATTAAGTGTTATTAGCACTGACTTCTCTAGGTATTATATTTTGAATCTGTTAGAGATTGTTTTGATTTTGTTTTTATACTCTACAATTAGAGGGCTGGTCTGATGGTTTCCAGTGAATAAAATGAAGGTTGCTTTTAAAGTTCTAAACAGAAGCCAGGCATTGTGGCACACACCTTTAATCCTAGCACTTGGGAGACTGAGGCAGGAGGAGCCTTGTGAGTTCAATACCAGCCTGGGCTACAAAGTGAGTTCATGGCCAGCATGAATGGCATAGTGACACTCTGTCTCAAAAAAATAGAGCTGAGGATTTAGCTCAGTGGTGTAAGTGCCTGCCTGGCAGGTGTGAGGTTGTGAGTTCGATCCCCTGTATCAAATGATAAATAAATACATAAATAAATAATTTGTAAACAGAGTGTTTTTGTCAGCATCACTTCTTAAAAGTTTTGTTTCCTACTACTTCAATACCAGAATAATCTAATGATATTTTTATGATTTCTTTATGTATTTAGAAGAACAGAAATATGAGTATTATATAATATAAGTCTCAGGCATAATGGCTAAGGGAAATAATGTTGTGGTCTATAAGTTTATTATTAGGAGCAATATTTAATTCATGTTTCCTTCTAATTCTAGCAGAAATTCTAATTGAATAAATGTAATTTTAAGTCTCTTTTTGCACTTCTTTGTCTTCTGTATTGTATTTAAAAATAAATATGATAGTCTTACAAAAGATCATTTTACTATACAAGGATATTGAAAATTCAGGTTGGTTTATTTTGAAACATAAAAATTCAGACAAATTACAAATAAAATTGTTTTGAAATTATGTTTAAAGACTATGTTTCATCCCCACTAACACAAAGAACTGAAAGCATTATCCCAATGCTTATAGACTTAGTGACAAAAAGAAGATAAACATTTTATTAAAAACAGATGTTCTCTGGCATTGGAGTACAAGAAGTATTGCATGAAGTTGTTGTAATCAGAATGCTAAAAAGTAAATGACTAGAAAAGTAATAATTAATTTCAATAATGGCCAAGTGTTTCATTAACTAAAAGTTTAGTTGTAAAAACTAAATTGCGAGTCAAACATCTTATATAAATAAAAATATACCATTGAAAAGCAAATACTGGTAAATTTACGTATATAAGCAGACAATATCCAAAACTAGAGCTCTATGACTCTATAATTTGGATTTTATCATATTAATTAAATTATTATTTTATTTTGAAGGGAAGGTTTTTCTTAGAATTTTAGAAAACATTTAGTAATTTACATTTTATATAAAAGTGAATTCATTTTATTTTAAAATATAATAGTGTTAAAATCAGTCAACTATATTTTAGTTTATAAAAATTAAACTATTACACTTCCTTACACACTGTTGGTAAAGTTCCACAAATACGGAAACTCTACCTACAGTAGCATAATATACTATTGTTATATTATTATAACATTATTTTTCTCAATAAATTCATAAAAAATGTAACAGCTTAGTTTACTGTCACCTATGTGTAAATATTCCTGGAAAGTTCCAAAATTTTCTTATTAATAACTCTTAAAACAACATACTTTATCCAACTAATAATCATTAATTTCAGCAAAATAGGTTTACATTGCAAAACAGAAATCAAATAAATTCTCTAGCAAACCAGGGATTGAACTTACAACCTCGCGCCTGCCAGGGCAGGCGCTAATTAAGGCACTGAGCCAAACTCCCAGCCCTAGTTTTTCGAGGCAGGGTCGCACTATGTAGCTTAGGCCGGCCTTGTGCTCGCGTTGTAGCCCAAGCTGGCCTCGAACTCACAACGCTCCGCCTACCTCAGCCTCCCGAGTGCTGGGATTAAAGGTGTGCGCCACCACGCCCGGCTTCTCTAGCAAATTTTAACAAAAGAAAGTTTGTAAAAACTGGGTGTCTATGTAAGTGATATTCAACTGAGTCTAGGGAACCACTGAATGTGCTAAAGACAAGTGCAAAGTTCCGTATATTTATGTGTAACATATCTATCATATTCATTTTTATCATCAAAAATAAAAAGATGAATGCTTAAATATAATGAACTGTAGCTTACTCTGTAAACTTTAGTTTTTCTTGCAACTAAATGTTACAGTACACAGTAAAATACTGTGCTGGTGAAATTTCCATTACTCTTCACTTACATTGAACCAATAAAAGTTCTTAATCTGTTGAGCCAATAATCCTTTGAAAATTTTACAAAGAGCACTTTTTATAAATATAAATCTTCAAAGGGTCATATTTAACCTGTAAATGAAATATTTGAAATGCAAAGACACATAGCTTGTTAGAAAGTAGAGACTTATATCATCAGGTTGATCAGTAATATGCATTAATATTAATTAATATGCAGTAATATGCAGTAATTTTTAGCTATCAGTTAAGATATTTTATGTTTAACTAACCAATGACTCTTTATTATGGGCAGCATATTTTTTCTCTGTCCTTACAGAAGCTTTCAAAAATTTAATAATAAAACACAAGAAGACAGAAGAATATTCAGCTAACTTGTGCACCACAAACATCTGGAAGGAAGGTAAGCAGCATTGAAGGAAGGGAAAAAATGGTGATTGATAACCTTATTGGAAAGATATACGAGCTCAGTCTGACAGTTTATGTCTGAAATTGAATATGCTTCCACACAAAAATTTTAATTTCGTGTATTCACTAGCACAACGACTCTCCAGGAAATATTTCAAAAGGTCATATGATTTTTATAAAATTGCCGTTGTACTATGAAAATTAAAAAATCTTTTTTCTTACTTAGTTTCTTATTGGTTATTCTTCGTGCTGCTAATAAGAAAGAGGCATACTTCATTTTATTTTCTTTTTGTTCTTTGCTGAGAGAGAGAGAGAGAGAACATATCTAGAGTTGAAAACACAACAAATACACATCTGTCTCTGGAGTAGTCGTTTGTCTTTTTTGCCTGTATTTTCAAGACAGGTATCTCCTGAGAAGACTAAGCAATATAATAGCTGGTCAGCAGGCAAAGTAAGCTTCGTTGTCTAAGTGTTAATGCGTCAAATATACCATATTAAGATGAAAAATTACTTAACAGTATGAAGATTTGGTTGTATTTTCAAAAAGAAAGCATTCTCCTGTGAATTATGTTTTTATTTATACACCAAGTACAGCAATCAAAATGTATGGTCAATATACTTTCCATCATGATATGGAATATGCCATTTGTAGATTTAATGGATTCTTCTGTTTATCTTTTTTCCATCCTTTGACTATCTTAAATTGAAAATTGTACCCTGATTAGTGAAGTAAGCTAAGAATTAAAGAATGCTTTCAGAACTTGTAGAATAAAGAGAGACTAAGAGTTAAATTTTAGGAAAATAATGAACTTTAAATAATATAAAACCGGATACAAAGGAGGTAGAGAGCGTGCAAAATAGTATTTAATTTCTGCATATATCATATATATAGATGTTTTTGAGAGTCACTGTTTAAACAAGGAAATATAAATATTAATATTTAGAAGTTTCTACAACTGTATTTGTAAATGTATTAAACAAAGGTTGAGTAAAAAACACGTGTGACTCTCATTTTAGTTAGACATACATAAATTCAATATCATCATATACAAAGCTATTAATGATAGTGGGGCAGGGTTAGCTTATAGGCACTAAACATTTCATAGAAACATAAACATAATTAAGCAAAAGTTAGCTGATGATTGTGATTTCTATGTGTCTATCAAAAATATTCAGTTTCTTGAGATTATGAAAATTAATGAGATAAAATGAAATTCAGAGGATTGAAATAAAAAGTAGAAGATAAACCTTATGCATCTACTAAACACTGAAAGTGAGCCTCTGGCCCAATAGACTACTACTCTGCAGTAAAGAAAGATAAATTTGAGTGATTTGTAGAAAAATGGATGAATCTTGAAACCATAATGTTAAGCAAAGTAAGTCAGACACACGAGCTTAAATATCACGTGTTACTGCATATATAAGAAGCTCAAAGTATAAGTAAGTTAAAGAGCACAATAACAGACAGAGAATGGGAAACAGGGAGCTGAATCCTTTGCATATGGGAAGGTGACAAAGAGATGAAGAGAGAGAGAAGGCAAAGAAGGGAAGGTGGGGAGAAATTAAGCGTAATGTGTCATTTACAGGCATGAAACCCCTATGATGAATGGAATCATAATGTACAGCAAATATGTACTAATATTTTTTAAGTTTAAATTAAAAGAAAAAAGTGAACCTCTTATCCAAAGGAGATGGGTGGTCTTCAGTCATACAGTCCATCAGGGGAGACCTTCTTCCTGTATCAAGTCTCCAGAATGGAGACTCAGAGGAGGTGGCTTTGCCCAGGCCATGCATCTCCCAGCTGCCATAATTTCTGTCTGTCACATTCTCATATTTGTTCTCTTCTTTGGAAAATTCCCTTAATCTGACTCCTCAGTAAGAAAGGACACTAAAAAAAGAAGTGCAGAGAAACCAGTGGCACTAAGCTAAAATTAATCTGTAACAGCTTTCATCTATCCTTAATCTCTTTTCATGTCTTCTGTCAGACCTCCAATTTTTTAATTTTTAAGAAGACTGCTTTAATTGAAGATTCATCAAAATCACCTGCTTGATAATTGTAAGGAAACTCTTATAAGACAGTGTGACATTCACCTGCTGCTGAGGAAATGACATAATAATCTCTAGAAGCTGATCTGTATGAAGAACTGGAACTCCACTGGCAAATAATGCCCAGGTTTCCAGGAGAGTTGCTTATAACATCATTCTTATCCTTCTGCAGACTTGACTGCATAGTTACTATTGTCTTCCTCTTTAGTTATGTGCACAAACTTCAAAATTTCTTTTTCATAAAGTACTCCAAATATGTCAGTGTCCTTGGTACCATGAAAGGCAATTACTAACCAGTGCTATATATGAATTAAAATGTCAAAATCAGAAATTATATAATTCCTTATTCATGTAAATGCACTTTAATTAGACAGGTAAACCCATCATTTGTTTGATTTTTTTAGAATATAACTTAACTGAATGTTTTCTCTATAATTTCTATTTAAAATGGTACACTATGAAATCAAGGTAGAAAAATTTATGACTGCTAAGAATTGGATTTTGCATGTTTCTTATAAATCACAGATTTTAAAAGAGAAAAGTGATAGTAGAATGAAAGCTATGATTTTTCACTATTTTGCCTCAGCCTGAAATAAAAAACCCTCCATTGGGTGGAGGTTACAGGACGTGACCTCTTTTGTAATCACAACTTCACTTCTAGACTCTATGCTTTTTTTCTTTTTTTCCCCCTCTCAATTAAATTGAGAAATTACAAAGCAGCAAAATGTTGCAGTTAATCCACTAGGAAAAAATTATACTCATATAAAGTAAAATACATTGCCTTTTTCATGAACAGTGTGTGAGCCATTTGAAAATTTTATGCCATTAGCACTTTCAATATGTCATTAACCTAGAAAATAAGAGGGAGTAATGAAAGTCATTAAAAGCAGTTGAGTGTCCTGCTGTAGCCAGGCCAATAAGGGCGTAAAGAATGAGAAATAGAGCAAGACATTCTATTATATTACAACTTGGCGGTGTTGTTTCTTCAAGGAAGATACACATATTTATTCATTCCCAGCCCCATTCTATACTTACTTTTGTAGAGAAAAAAAAGACAGCGTTAAAGTTTAGACAGTATGACCAACTATCTGTTGAGAAAATGTCAATTATCTTTAATATAAAAGTTATTATTCTTTATTTTTGAACACCGTGAACATCGCAGTCTGCATGTCTTCCTAAAACATGGTTCTTTCTGTCAGAACTTCCTAAATTGCTGTGTACAGGTAAAGTGTGAGGTTATGAGAACAGTCATAAACAAAAATACTAGGCAAAGAAAAACATGAAAAAGTTGCTTTTGCTTTACCTGAAAACTTCAATTTGTGTGTGTAGGTTATACACCTTAGAAAAATTCTTTAGTTTTCTTTCCCTAAATATCACCCTCAAATATAAAAATTATTTTCCTATAGTCTATCAAAAGGTATACCTCAGCTATGATCAGCCAAGGGTATGCTCAGATTTGCTTGATTTTAAATTGACTTTGGTATAACTGAGTTATGATTTTGAGCTATATTCCAGAATATCAGCTTTGTTATTGAAATGGAAATTAAAATTAAAGACCATCCAAGATTACTGTTAAATTCCTAAATAGTCTAAGAAAAATGTTAGGAAATTAGTGCCACTTGTGGCAATATGCAGAAGGATAAGTATCTAGTAATTTTTACTTTGTTTTTCCAGAACAAATTATACTGCATCATTATATTAGATTTAAAAAGTAAAAATAACCAATGAATATTATGATTGTTAGAGTGAACATATGTGAGCCAAATAAATTGTCGTGTGAAGTAGAATACTATAAACACTAAAAACTAAAGTATCGAAGGAAAATTTACACTTGAGGAATTACTTCAATAAGACACAAATGGATAAAGAAATTAATACACTTCATAGTATAAATCACAAAAATCAAACATAAATAAAACATATTCATGCTATTTGTAATAAGATTTATATATATATATATATATATATATATATATATATTTGTGTGTGTGTCATGTTAGTTACTTTTCTCTGCATGCTGTTACAAAATACCCAACACCCAAAGTTAAAGGGGCAAATGTTTATTTATCTCCTAGTTTGTAGAGGTTTCAGTCCATAATCGACTGGCTCCAGTGCTGAGTGGATTGGCAGAGGGCCATCAGAGAGGAGAAACAGTTCATTGTGCTCACAAAGTACCAAAACAACTGGTGGGCTTAAGAACATCTTCCTGCCCCTCACATCTTATCCATGCTACCTAGGGCAGGCAGCACTCACACCCTTAATCCTGGTGCCCTTGTGATTGACACTGCACTATGAATCAATTCCAGTGTCACTCTAGATTCAGTCATCTCTAAAAAACCCCCATCTATGACCATATGAGACTTTTGGAGGGGTATCTAGACACACGCCAGTATATACATATGTATGTATATGCAGCATATTACGAATAAATAATATGTAATATATTGCATAAATATATGTATAATAAT
This sequence comes from Dasyprocta punctata, assembly GCA_004363535.1. Taxonomy (NCBI): domain Eukaryota; kingdom Metazoa; phylum Chordata; class Mammalia; order Rodentia; family Dasyproctidae; genus Dasyprocta; species Dasyprocta punctata. Next base: position 22,713 of record RJWM01021884.1, read on the forward strand.
AGGAAATGTATTATATATAAATGATATGTGCATAAATGACTTGTGTTTAGATATCTGCAAGGGAGAGATTACCATAGAAAAACTTTGCATATTTTGTATATATGACACAAAACTTGAGAATGAAGTAATCGAAACCACCATATTATAGTGGGAAATGATCAAATGTATTGAGAGTAGGTCTCTTCATCTAAACTACCCAACAGGAAAACTAAATTTATCCTAATGCTGTTGCAAATGAAAAAAAAAATAGAGTTTTAAGATGCCTGGCATACAGTAGCTAAAACCTACTATGCAAACAGCAAATGTCAGAGAACAGTGAACATTTTAGAATGTAAGCAAATTTGGGTAGAAAATAGAACCGAGTACTTGTCAAGCTGTTACTATTTACAGCCATAGAATCATTATGATATATCCATAACAGAAGAATTTTCTGTTTAGGTAGCATTCCAGTAATAAAGTACCATTTACGATCTTGCATGATGAAATGAGATTTCCACAAGACAGATAAAACATGAATAAATTAAGCAAAAGTGGTTTACTTCACATTTGTCACCAGGACTTGTATGAAGTCACATATCACGTGTTTTGTTTTGTTTTGGTTTGGTTTGGTTTGGTTTTTTTATGATAGCATCTTGCAGAGTTCCTTGTTCCTCCAGACTTCCTTGAATTTGCCTCAGCCTTTCCAGAGAGCTGGTATTACAAGATGTTAGATTCAGCTGCTTAAGGGTGAAGACTACTTTAGGTACATAAGTTATGTATATATCATTTATATTAACTGCACACATATTGTGAATAGTAAATGGATAGTAAGTGGTATACTTTTTTTATAATAAACCATGCTAAGTATAAGATTGTATCATAGCTGTGTGGAACTTCATAATGAGAAAGTATATACCATACCTGTATTTTACTACTTTTAGTAATTACAAGTGAAGCCCATGAATAGTCCTTTTCTTTCCATAAAATGATCTTGGTTCCCACAGAGGCCAGTTTATCTAAGGCAAAAATATCAGAAATACTGAAAGCAAAGCAACCACTTTTGCTTTTTTATTTTTTCTTTTTATTTAAAAAAACAATAAAAATAATGGTACATAATTTCAAAACAAGATTGTAAGAGAGTAACAATGGTTAGTACATTGAATTTTGTTATCTTCAAAACAGTTCCTCATATTACAAGATATAGGCATGAAAAATTGAACAAACAATACAGGCACAAAACTTTGTTTTCAATGAACTAATAGTAATTAGTAGTATAACTATCTTAAATGTTTTGCATATATATTTTTTCCTTTTTCCTTCCTACTTTTCTCTTTTCCCCTCCTCTTTCATTTTGAACAGTTGCTTCCCATTTCACAATATCTATTGTGCATTTTTATCTTATTTTTCCTTTTAAATTGGTGACAGAAAAGCAGAGAGTATGACAGCATTCCAAAAGAGGAAATCTTGAGAATGACAAATGATATGCTCCAGAAACATGAATTACTTCATTGTATATTTCAATATAGTGAAATGAAACTTAAGTGATAGATAGATTGGAAATAAAAGAATTCTTCTATATGTACATATTCTGTATCTATGCATTTAACACACCATCTGTAGAAATAGTTGTGGAACCAATTATATCCATACTAGGCATGCTCAGAACCTTTTGTTGCCACTACCTCCTAAATAATAAATTATGACAATTACTAATATAACATTAATGTTGTGATAAGTATTGCAAGTAACATAGAGCTGATTTAAAGTATATAAGATATGAACAGTTTACCTGCAAATATCATTCCATTTTTTATCAAAGAAAATGGGGATCCAAAGATTGTTATTATCTGATAGCTGCAGAGGGAGACCTTTGTGGATATTAGGAAAATAATAATAAATTAAAGCATAAATACATGGATACATGCACACATTCATACAAACATTCTAATTCACATTTGCAAACTAGAAATTGTATTCATAATTTTTATGACTATATTAATTTTATGCACAAATAATCAAATGCTTACTTGTATAATAAAGCTTTAAATGAAAAATAATACAGGCAATATTTAGGTAGGTAGGTAGATAAAGAGTATAGTAGCAGATATCAGTGAACAAATTCAAAGTCTAGAAAAGTACACAAGAAACTAATTATGATTGAAATTCTATAGTCAGATACAAATTCCCTGAATATATTTTTCCACAATATACTAACAAATTCTTCCAACAGAAAGGAAGTAAGTATGAGGATTTTCTTTTTTAATGGTCTTGTTGTTTTAGGAAATACTGAATATTTTTTACACCAATGCAAACCACATTATGTAAATTTTAGAACTGGAACTAAAAACAAGTAGCTGTTTGCATAGATTCTGAAATTTTTTGGGTAACTTCTCTGGCTTCAGTGTCAGTTTTGTATAAATGTTCAACAGCATAATAGCCTTACTTCATCCTTGTCTTTTTACTCCAAAGTTTCAGTTATCTAAGTATTAAATGGAAAATTCAAGAAATTCTATAAGTTTTAAATTGTACACTGTGTTCTGTAGTTACTTAAATGTCACATCATTACTCTCTGCCTCACTGTGCTTGTAAATCATTCTCTAGTCCGGTGTATTCACATGGTACCTAACTGTTTATCACCTCACTGTCTCCTGGGTTACCAGTTTCACTCATGATATAGCAGTCATTGTGTCCAATTAGCATATAGCTTATTTAATAATGGCACTACAACACAAAAGTGACAGTTTGATTTTTCCAAAAGTAACAATTGTATGATTTCTTTAATTGGAAAGTTGGAAGTTCTCAATTTACTGAAGAAAAATAATTTTAATGATGAAGTTGCTAAGAGGCACAGTAAAAAATCTTCTACTCATAAAATTATAACAAAGGAAACAAATCACATTAGTTTATCTGTCATACCTTACATTTCAATAGTTATGACCACAATGCATGATAAGTGCTTTATTAAGATGAAAACATGCACTATGTTTGTATTAGAAACCACACAGCAAACGTGTTCTAATGGCAACCTGTCGCATCAGAAAATACTGAAGACTTCGGTAAGGAATTATGCAAAATGAGTGATTCTACATCATTTACTCCAGGTAAGCGTTTTTTACACAAATTCAGAAATATCTTCCTGAAGCATGTGAAAGTTGATAGGTCAAGCATAGATACTACTTACTGCACTTTATCTCACTGTGTGGATATTGTATCATATTGAAGCAATGTTGTGAGAAGAAAGAAGAGTGCAATATAGCAAGTTATTTTGAGGGAGACCATATTCACATAAAATTTATGACAATGTGTTACTATAATTGTTCCATTTTCTATTATTGTTAGTCTCTTACTGTGCCTACTTAATAAAATCAGCTACTTCGTAGTTTTGTGAGCATAAACATGATATGTAATGTTTTAATGGTATAGGCTTTCAAATATATTATTGTTACATTCATTTTGAGATATATACATGTACATATTTGCTTATTTTTGATCTACATTCCCCTATATTTTTCCCTCTCCTCCCTTTCACTGATCTCTTTCTCTATCCCTAAAATGTTTTCTACCATCCTTCCTTTAGTCTTTAATTTATATAGATTTTGGGTGCCTCACACAGAAGAATTTAACTTTCTGTGTTTGACAACATTATGGTCTCAAGATTTTTTTTTTTTTTTTGCGAATGGCATGAACTCATCTTTATGGCTGAATACACTTATATTATATACATAAACTACCTATTCTTTAACCATTCTCATGTTGATACACTTCTAGATTATTTTCATTATTTATCTATTATGAATTGCCCAGCTATAAGCATTAATATGCATGTATCATCATAGTTTATGACTTATCTCTTTTGGAAAAATAGGAGAGTTATGGCTAGGTGAAATGGAATTTTTATTTTTAACTATTTTGAGACATCTCTATAATATTCCCATGGCAGTAGTATTAGTTTTCATTCTGATCAACAGAGGAAAAGCGTTCCTTTTTCTTCACACTTTTGTTAGTGTTTGTTTTCTGTGTTCTTAATGAGAACCATTCTGACTGAAGTTAAGATGAAATGAGATATTTTTTCATTTGCATTTCTTTAATGACAAAAAATTGTGAACATATTTGCAAGTATATATTGGCCATTTGTACTACTTCTTTGAGACGTGTCTATTCACTTAACTTGTCTTATTTGTTTTTTTTGATTATGTCTTTTATTTGGGGGATCTAATTCTTTTGAATTCTTTGTATTAGTTCTCTATCAAAAGAGTAGCTTAAAAATTTTCCCCTTTTGTAGATTGTTTCTTCATCGTGATGATTTTTTCCTTTGCTTTGCAGAAATGTTTTAGCAAACATTCCATTGGTTGATTATTGTTATTATTTGCTATGCTAACAGAATTCTGGGCAAGTTCTTCCCTATCCTGATCTCTTCAGGCATTTTCTTCATATTACCTAACAGAAGTTTCAGTTTTTCTGCTTTTATATCCAGGTCTTTGATCCACTTTTATTTCAATTTATTATATGATGAAAGATATGGTTCTAGCTTCATTCTGCTACATGTGGATGTTCAGTCTTCCTTCTTAGTTTGGAACAGGCTATATCATTTCTTGAGTGCTGTATAGGTTTTTGACCAAAGATTATTGTCTAAAAGTACAATGGAATATTTGTGTCTTTTATTCCATTGGTCTATGTGCCATTACCATTTTTGTGCCATTAACACTTTTCACTATAGTTTCATATTATATTTTTAATTCTGTACTGAATTCCTCCTCCTTTGCTATTTTCATTCAGAATTACTGTAGTTTGGTTATTTCAGCCTCTTCTAGTTCCCTGCAAATTTTAGAAGTTTTTCTGATTTTGTGAAGACTTGATATTTTGACAGGTATTGCATCAAATAATGTTCATGTATATATGGGGTTATGTATTAACAAAAATTTTCTATGTCTACTGAGAATATTGCAATGTGTCTACTGAAGACAAAGGGAGACTACTGTACACTCTTTTGTTATCATAGAATATAATTGGAAATGACTTACTGTAGGTTTTAAAAATCATGATTTAATTTACATATGAATTTACATGTGAATTTCTCTAAACCATGATACCTAGTTTTGGGATACACACTAGTTTAATGCTATGATGGTGTTTTAAAAGATGTGATTAATATTTATCAATACATAATTGATAAAAAATTATCACTCTCCACAATGTGGTGGGCCAATCTGCTGAAGTCTTTAAGACTCAACTCTGTTCCAACCTGAGATTCTAACCTGTTTATATTTCTGTAAATTTCAGACTTGACACTTGACATTTCCCTAATTAGAAAGTAGTATGGATATATTCTGTATAGAAAATATATACATATGGTGATCAATAACATATCCAGTGAATGTTTAAAGTAAAAAAGAATACTATAGTCAAAAACACATTGTCATCAATCTCACTCAAATAATCTTCTTTGTTTAGAACACTTTTTTTAATTTTAAAGAGGATAAAACCAAGGAAAATAAAACAAAATAAAATCAGTCAAAAATAAACCAGCATAAGTGATACAGGACTTCAAAACCTTACGAAACCAACAGTAGTTACCATAATGCCTTTTGTTGTCTTCAAAATAGCTGCAGATACTTTCAGACATAATAAAAATCAAACAGAACAGAATAGAATAGAAGCAATAAAATGAAAACAGTGAATGCAATAAAGGACTTCAAAACAAGCCAGTGGTAAATTCAAAATGGCTACCATAATATGTCTTGTTCTCTTTCAAATAGCTGCTCATGCCATCAGATTTAACATAATTAAACAAGACGAAAGAGAATAAAACCCAACCCAACAAAAAAATGAAAATGATATGGTTTCCCTGCCTGGATCACTTCCTGGTGAGGCACGATCACCCCAACATCATCCCCTGCAGTCTGTGAATGGTGCAGACTCATGGAGAGAGGCTTGGGTGTGGCTGTCCCCACTGCCTGGAACACCCTTATCCTGTGTTTCTTGTCACTTTCTGAAGCAGTAATATAACACTCTTCTGCGAGTGTCTTTATGAGGTGAATGTTGCATCTATTCAAGGGAAAGGCAGTTTTACAAAAGCAGTATGGTCTGTCTTTATTTGCCTTGTTCACCAGCTCTGGCTCTATGCTACTTCTCAAAAGTCAGAAGTCAAAATTCTCAAAAATCAAAATTATCAAAAAAAGGTAATTTTTAGAAAATTGATTCAGGAAATACAGGCAGCCCGGACAGCACAACTACAAATACTCATGAAAGAGGATTTTAGAAAGGCTTCAGAGAGTGGCAGGAATAATGGAATAATTGTGTAAAAAGAAAAGTCAGCTAGTTTGAGGTTAATTGATTACAATATATTTCCCACTATAATCATTTTTAATTTAAAAATTCACCATATTTTAATCACATCATATAGAGATCAAAATGTGTGTTTGTGTGTATTTGTTAATCAATTTTCCCTTTCTATCACTGTCACAAATGCCTTACATAAACAACTTTTAATGACAAAAGTTTTATTTTGTCTTATAACGTTCTATTTTAGAGCTGGGACTGTGGAGAATCACCACATCATAGCACAGAGTAAATGGTGGAGAACAGCTCAACGCCTCAGTCTAGGTAGAGAAAGAGAAGAAAAAGAGGCTGAAGTTCGAAGCTATGCCTCCAACGACTTGAGGAATTTCTACTAGGCCTGCTATGGACAGGGTTCGCTATGTTCCAACAGGTTCAGTTATGGACCAAGTTTGAAGCATGGGGGCTCTTTGGGAGCATTTCAGATTCATGATACAGTGTTTGAAGACAGGGTCCAATAATGGCTTATTCCCTTTCTCGCAATGTATAATGCAATTAGTCCACATCTAAGCATCTTCAGAGCTTATTATAGTATTGGTCAAAAGTCCAAATCCAAACTGTCTGAGACACAAGGCATATTCTTAGCTATGAGACCTTGTAAGGATCAGAAACCAATGACATAATTCCAAGATACAGTGGTAGAATATACAGTAAATGTTTCCATTTCAAGATGGAGAAATAGAAAATAGTAAGTAGAGGTTAAATTCCATAAAGGCAAATACTCAATCCCATAGCTCTGTGTGCAGCATCGCGGGAACACTGATGAGATATAGAATCCCAAGATCTTTGGCAACCTCACAGACACGGTTATAGACCAGGTGCTGTTCATTTAAATAGTTTTCTTTAGCTGACTCAACTTTCAATAATGAATGTTACACTTTTCTAAGATTTCTAACTTCCCATGGTTTCCATTGTAGCTTTGACTTCAGTCTCCAAACTCAACATCTTGCCTTGTTAGATATTGCTTTCAGGGACTCCGATTCTATAGTACACTACCTTGTTTCCCAGGTTTTCTTTGAAATCTCAGGCAAAGTCTCTGTGACATCATAACTCTTATGTTTTGCATGCCAGCAAAACCAGCACTACAGGAATGAAGATTGCTGGAGTGGCCTCTGAAGGCTTTTCCAGCTTAGGCAGTCCTCTGTTAGAAAGGCGCTGCAGCGTGTCCTCTCCACTGAGTCTTCTTTGAGAAGTTATTCAAATTTGCATTTCTACATTCCTGAGGCTGTGATGACTGTGGTCTTCCAGTTCCTGATCTTTTCCCCAATTCCTGACTATTCTTACTTTCCCAGTTTAAAGTATTTGACTTACTAACTACAACTTCTTTTGGCTGAATCCTTATGTTTACTCCTTTTCAGTTCTCATTGAAAACTTTTCAACTATTTCTGCTCTGGCCCCTTTCTCTCCTGATTATTACTGCAATTTTTGTTGAAAGTAGGTATTAGGAGACAAGTGGCTGCTTGAATGTTCGAGTCACTTAAAATTTCCTTTGCCATGCAAACAAGTCCATCACCCAAAATTCTGCCTCTCACAAAGTGTCAATGCATGAACTACATGTGTATTCATTTATTAACAGGGCATGACAAGAGTGGCCTTTAGTTCAATATCCAAATAAATACTTATTCCCATCCAAAACCCATCAGCGTCCTTGTGTAAAATCCTATCAGCTTTCTTATATTTTGGGTTGGGGTAGAATCATGCATTATATTTTTCTTATAGTACAATAGGCTTTTTATTGGCTTCTTCTCCGAAGCTTTTTAAATTCCTCCTGTAACGAATGCTAATAGCTACGGAGTGACATCAGCAAATATCATCAAGGCAAGGATCTCACTTTTCTATAGTACTTTTTGTGTTAGATTTCCATCACTATAATGAATAGCTGAGACAATCAACTTATAAAGTGAATCATTTTATTTGGCTCAGTGTACAATTTCCGGTCTGTTATGTATTATGTCCACTGTGTATGGCATATGGGAAAGCAGGGCATAATATTCGGGGCCATGAGACAGAGACAATTGCTCTTCTCATGGCCACACAGTGAAAAAGATGGAAAAGAAGAGCCTAGGTCTACCGAACATTCTTTAAGGGCCCATCCCCAAAGACGTGAAGATCTTCCCTTGTGCCACACCTTTTAAAGTATTTACCACCTGTCAGCAGCCTGAGAACTTCATTTCATTTTCAGTAGTCTTGACCTTATGGTTGAGGATTCCCTACACAGCACACACAGAAGACTGCAAGACATTTAGGTGGTGATTGTTTTGTTTGTTTGTTTGTTTTGGGTTTTTTTTGCAGCACCAGGGATTGAATTCACAACCTCGCGCCTGTCACACAGGTGCTTAAGTCACTGAGCCAAACTCCCTGCCCTGGTTTTTTGAGGCAGGGTTGCACTGTGCAGCTTAGGCCTGCCTTGCGCATGCGTAGTAGCCCAAGCCGGCCTTGAATTCACAAGGTTTCTCCTACCTCAGCCTCCTGAGTGCTGGGATTAAAGGCGTGCACCACCACGCCCGGCTTAGGTGGTAATTGTGATTGGAATTCAAATCTCTGAGCTCAGTCGTTTTGTTCAATAATATTAGGAGCAAGCAGTCAGTCCTATCGCACTTATTAGTTTAACAAAAATTCTCAAAATCATTGAATACTCAGTTACCCAAAACTGTTGTACCTATACTTGTTTGATTAGGTATATTCAGTGGTGTTATTTTATGTCTTGATTTGCTATATCTCTACATCTGAGTGCTCCATTAGTGAAAACACATTCATTATCATCTTTAAATATAATTATACTATAGATTGAATTCAGAAATCAAAGAAGCAATTTATCAAACTCATCCTTAAAATTGTTTTCTCTAGAAGCACTCTGGATATGAAAAAAATATTTTTCAGTTTTTCTTAGAAGAATATGGCCTTATCTTTCATTAAAGGATTGGCCCCATCAAGTTTTGAAGTCACAGGTTTCAGTATCTGCAAGGTAAGTCAGACAGCTGGGAAACTAGGAAAAGCCTTTGCTTCCTTTTGAGTAAGGACACAGGAGAAAGACGATGATGTAGTCTAAGTAGTATGAGACATAACTATGCCTTATTTCAAGTGAAAATAGCTACTTTACTGTCATCAAAACTTTTACTATTATTATGTCCATCCACCTTAGAGCACCTGTTATATAGATCTAGATATTAACCATATCCAAAAAATTTCCTCATATACACTCAGAATAATATTTCAAAAAGTTTTGGATGCTCTTTGGCCCAATCATATTAACACACAAATATCACACTACCGATAACTTGCTTTTTGAAATATAGCATCATCTGTTACTAAATATGTGTAAGCCATTTTTAAAAAATAAAAGTTGCACACAATTTTATTTTCTTCAGCAAAAAATTCATTTCTTTAACTTTCATGCTGTTTATACTTTTACGTTTTAAACAAGAATGTAACATTTTATGGAGTGACCATTGCTTTTTTTTATGTAGAGTCCTTAAAATAAAATTTCCTGCTTAAGCATTACAAAAATATTGTTGCTTTCTTCTACTAGATGTGTGTGTCTTAGTCACACACTGGTATATTAAATCTATAAATAGTTATTAATAGATTTTACAGAAATTATAATTTATTTTTCCTATATTTGGTACTGTTTAGTGTAGAAGAAAATAATAACTACTACTAATATCAGTCAGGGAAAAAAGTGAAAATCGTAATTTGTCTATTTCACTTGTAATAATATGTAAACTCATAGAATTTTCTTCATAAATGCTCAAGAATCAGAACTAGAAATCATCTCAATTTCTAAGATGCAGAAAAGGAAATTTGGCATGCAACCTGTTGGAAATAAGAAGTTTTATTTTGCTGGATTATTTTTTTCATTAATTATATATTATAATTATATAAAAATGAATACTAGTGCATTAATTTAGATCTCCTGTATCCTAATACAGTACGTAAACTATTACAGAAAGTCTGACTAGAAACCTTTAAAAAGTATGGATACTTTTCAAAGGTATTGATTTAACAGAAAAGTAATAATCAATTTGAATTTAACAACTCTTTATTACAGAAAAAATATTTTCCTTATAGGGAAATACTCTTGAAAATATAATAGTGTAATAAACTGAAAGGTTATTTTGTGAAAAACTTTATTACTGAAAAAAGATTATGTATATTGAGTACATTCTATACTGTATATTAACCTATTAAAAACTTTTCTGCATTAAATTTTGCATTAAAATAGTTTTTCAATTTTATCTCTTAATTCTATGATTTGTTACCCTAACATACTACTAAAACTATGAATTTAACATAAATATGAATAATAATAAATAGAACTGTGCAAAGTGAAAGTTGATTCACCAGCTAATACTTGTGAAAAATGGAATGTATAGAAATTTACAAGACATGAATTTATCTTTTTGCCTTTCAGCTAAATGACAAGATTAAGTGACAACATTACATGAAAATCATTACTGACACACTGAAACATTCCAGATTTTTACCACTAAATAAATAATTCATGGTTAAAGATGCCAGTAATACCAAAATTCTTAATTCCAACATCTGTGAAATTTAAAAATATTCTTCAAATTTGAAGTTTATGAAAATATGAGGAACCATATGTAAATATTATGAAATATAGAATTATCTACTCATACTAGTTACAACATTGCACAATTTTTATGTGAAATAATAACAAAGAACGTATTTTATTTTCTAATTTTGTTGTTCATAGATTCTTATCAATAAGATACATGTTGTACAAAACAAGAAAAAGTTTTTCATCATATTGGCATCAAATCGTGCTTTGTCCATTGAAAACTTTATCCAATGAACCATAATTTGTAGCTCACCACAGACACAATATTGCAAAATGCATCTCTAGAATTTAAATTTGTTAGGGAGGTAAATATGTTAAAATTTTTACAATAAAACAGTCCAAGCCAAGCGTGGTGGCACACGCCTTTAATCCCAGCACCCGGGAGGCTGAAGTAGGAGGAGTGTTGTGAGTTTGAGGCCAGCTTGGGCTACAACGTAAGCAAGGCTGGCCTGAACTACATAATATGACCGTGCCTCAAACAAAACAGGGCTGAGAGCTTGGCTCAATGGCCTAAGGGCCTGTCGGGCAGGCGCGAGGTTGTGAGTTTGATCCCTGGTAAATAAATAAATAAATAAATAAATAAATAAATAAAAAGTCAAAAGACACATAAACAAACCTACATAAGGAAACCTTGGGAGGTTTTGGAATTTTGGAGATGTAAATGCTTTAATCCACAAAACTGTACACATCAAATATATGTAAGTAAAGTGCTACTAATTTCAGGTAACACAGAGAGCTTTCTTATTATTAAAATTATTTGATCATCACATTTTAAATACATAAAAGAAAACCTTAAAGGAACATTTAGATTTGTATATAATATAATCAATGCTTAAAATGTCCACAAATTAATTATCCAAACAAAATGCTACGTGTTTTATCATTCCTCATAAAGTATACTCCTTCTAACAATTCTTAAATAATATTTTGCTTGTTATATTTTGT
>RJWM01021885.1:0-34558 GCA_004363535.1 Dasyprocta punctata
ACAAAGAAATACAAATGGCAAATAAATATATGAAAAAATGTTCAACATCAATGGTCATTCGGGAAATGCAAATTAAAACAACACTGAGATTCCATCTCACTCCAGAAAGAATGGCCAAGATTAAAAAATCAACCAACAACAAATGCTGGAGGGGCTGTGGGGAAAAAGGAACTCTTCTCCACTGTTGGTGGGAGTGCAGACTGGTGCAACCACTGTGGAAGTCAGTGTGGAGATTCCTCAAGAATTTAGGATTAGAGATCCCATTCAACCCAGCTATCCCTCTCCTGGGCACTTTCCCAGAAGAATTGAAAACATCATACCACAGTGATATCTGTGCACCCATGTTTATAGCAACCCAATTTGTAATAGCCAGATCTTGGAAACAACCCAAGTGCCCATCAATGAAAGAATGGATAAAAAAGATGTGGTATTTTTATACAATGGAATACTACTCAGCTATTAAGAAAGATTGTATTGAGACTTTTATAAGTAAATGGTCACGACTAGAGACCATACTCATAAGCGAGATAAATCAAACCCACATGTGTAAATACCGTATTGTCTCCCTAGTGTAAGAAATGGAAAAGTATATATGACTGAAAATCTACAATAAATACTATAGAAGGGTAAAAAACAGCTCAAAGAGCAAAGATAATCAGGAAGGGAATGGGTGGAAAGAGAAAAGGGAAGAGGAAAAGATATAAACCTGTATATATGTATATGTAAGATAACTAAAAAGAACACTGCTCAATGTATTCATTATTGAGAAAGAACAATTAATACTCATATGATTAGATCAATCTTGCATGTCTATATCTGTTAATGTAAGAAACCATTTTAAAGATAACGATGTGCAATATTGCAACCATTGTCGAGCTTCTATCTTCAGGTTTTGTAAACCTGCAATGTTGTGTATTTACTCTAGTCGTTTGCTTGTCTCTTTTGCTTGTTGTTTTTACTATATATGTCATTTTTTTGTTGTTGTTGTAGTTTTTGTTTGTTTTGTTTTTCTTCGCTCAAATAAAAAAGAATGATTAAAAGTTGTCACTTTACGTAATAATTAATAATTTTAATAATTTTAAAATTTTTCTTTGTCCATTCTAAAGAAGACCTCTTAATTTTAAGCTTTCAGTGTAATCAGTTGCAAAGTTTAAAACTTTAAACACAAATATCATCCTAATTATGGCTAAATTTAAAATGCAGATAAAAGAAATGCAGCTCCAGGGACTCTGAACTCCTCACAGCCAGGAGCAAGGTCCTTGTAGTGCCACACTCCGGAGTGCACTCCGTTTAACCACCTGGGTCTTGGAGACCCTGACCCCCAACTAGGAAGGCAGAGAGAGGGTCCAGCAACACACTCTGGGAGTGTGCCCTCACTAGCTGCACAGAGGATCGAGCTCTACCCAGCCCAATTCTCAGCGCAGTCCATCAGGGGAATGCCCGGCCAGCCTCGCAGGACACAGACGTACTGAGCCCAGCCCAGAGCCCCAGAACTGCTCATCATGGAGTGGCCAGTGTATCTGCAAGGCCTTAGAGAACTTGAGCTCTGCTCATCAGAGCACACGGCATGAGCTCCATTGTTCAGGGGTGCAGCCACACAGCAGGTCCTAGAAGTTGCGAACCTGCCCAACCAGGAGCAAGGCCCCAGCACTATACGCCTGGAACTTGACTGGGCTTGCCCCAAGTTCCAGGGGCTCTGAACTCCTCACAGGCAGACGCAAGGTCCTGGTGGTGCTACACTCTGGGGTGCACTCCGCCTAGCCGCTTGGGTCACAGAGATTCTGACCCCCACCCAGTAAGACAGAGGGTCCAGTAACACACTCCAGGAGTGCATCTCTGCTAGCTCCCTGGGTTGTGGCAGTTCTGAATGCTACACAGCTGGGTTCTAGGTACTGGCAACAAGCTCCAGGTGTGTGACCCTGCTACCTAAAGGGAGGATACAGACTTTTTCCAGTCCAGCATCCCAGAGCAACACAACAAAGTACATCAGGGGAATACCCAGCCAGCCTCACAGACCACAGAGCACAAGGGTCCAGTGCCATAATCTGGGTGTGTGCCCCAGCTAGCCACAGGGATATTGGAGGATTGAAGTTCTACCTAACACAGTATTCCAGTGCAATTCACCGGGAGGCTGCCTGCCCAGCCACACAGATCCAGAAGAAAATGACAAAATGAAAGACCAAGAGGGAGTCTCAATCCTCCAGCCCACTGAGAACAAACCTAAGAGACACTGAAATGGAAGACACTGGGAGTCACCCAACTTAACTTTCTGAAATGATAGTAAATGAAATAAAGAAACAACTCCATGAAAATATAGAGGAACTCAAATCAGAAATAATCTCTCAGTTAAAAAATGAAATGATCATTATGAAACAAATGCTGTGTGTATCTAAAGAAGATCAAGATAAAAAGGTAGAAGAACATAAGAAAATGATGGAAACTTTGAATGAACAATATAATGAACATAAATGGAATGCATGAAACAGATTCAAAAGGAAATTCAGGAAATGAAAAATTCCATGGAAAGTTGGCAAAACTGCTTGAATGAAGCTGAAGATAGAGTCTCAGGCCTTGAGGACAGTATGCAAGCTTACAATCACGAAAGAAAAAATCTCTTAAAAATAACAAGGAACCAAGAAACAACAATTCAACAGCTGCAAGATGATGCCAAGAGAAATAACATAAGACTAATAGGCATAAATGAAAAAGCAGCAGTCAATACTAAAGATCGGTGAAGAGTATTTGCAGAAATAATAGCAGAAAATTTTCCAAACATGGAAAGAGAATCTGATATGTGGGTCAGTGGGGCATGCAGAACCCCAATTAACTATAACCAAAATAAATCTTCACCCAGACATATAATAATTAGGATATCAGAAATAAAGCACAAGAAGAAAATACTAAAAGCTGTCAGAGAAAAGAAACAGATCACCTATGAAGGAAAGCCTATCAGAATCATGGCAGACTTCTCAACACAAACCTTTAAGTCAAGAAGAGCTTGGAGTGAAGTGTTTCAAATCATGAAAGAAAACAACTTTCAACCTAGATTGATGTATCCTGAAAAGCTATCTTTAAAAATTAATGGAGAAATAAGATACTTCCATGACAAAGAACAACTGAAGAAATTTATGGTCACCAAACCAACACTAAGAAGAGTACTGAAAGACACTCTAGAAAGAGACAAAGATAGCTACAATCCTAAGAACAACACCAAAAGGAAACCACTAAGCAGGGCAAATAATTAAACAGAAAATGCAGAAAACCACCAACAGAAAGATATCATGACAGGGATGAGTCAGTACATATCAGTTATATCAATCAATGTAAATGGTCTCAACTTACCAATGAAAAGAAACAGACTGGCAGAGTGGGTTAACAAACAAAATCCAATAATATGCTCTGTATAAGAAACATACTTAACTCAAAAGGAAACTCACAGACTAAAAATCAAAGGGTGGAAACCAATACTCCATGCAACAGGAACCCAGAAAAAAACAGGGGTAGCTATTATGTTTGCAGACAATATGAACTTCAAACCGAGAATGATCAAAAGAGATAAAGGTCACTACATACTTGCTAGGGGAAAACTTCATGAGGAAGAGATTACAATCATAAGTATATATGCACCGAATATGGGAGCATCCACTATGTAAGACAATTCTGAATAGACATGAAAAACCAAATAAACAATAATACAGTTATAACAGGGGACCTTAACACCCTACTGTCACAGAGAGACAGAACAACCAAACAAAAAATCAACAAAGAAATAACAGAACTGAATCAACCTTGTAAACAAATGGACCTAGTAGATGTGTACTGAGTGCTTCACCAATCAACATCAGAATACATATTCTTCTCAGCTGCACATGGATCATTCTCTAAAATAGATCATATACTGGTCCAAAAAACATGCTTAAGTAAATTCAAAGGAACTGAAAAATTTCCATGCATATTATCTGACCATAGCACAATAAAATTGGAAATTAATGACAAAAAACCCCACAAGAACCCCATAAACACATGGAAATTGAATAATACTCTCATATACAATCAATGGGTCACAGAAGAAACTAAAGAAGAAATTAAATAATATTTACAATTGAATGAAAATGCAAATACAAATTACTGTAACCTGTGGGACACAATGAAAGCAGTCCTCAGAGGGAAATTTATAGCACTAAACTCCCATACCAGAAAAATGGAAAGAACACACATAAACAACATAATGATGCACCTCAAACTTCTAGAAAAAGAAGAGCAAGTCAAGTCCAAAGCCTAAAGAAGGGAGGAAATTATCAAGATCAGAGCAGAAATTAATGCATTGAAACTATGAAAACAATAAAAAGCAT
The DNA here is from genome assembly GCA_004363535.1 of Dasyprocta punctata. Lineage (NCBI taxonomy): Eukaryota > Metazoa > Chordata > Mammalia > Rodentia > Dasyproctidae > Dasyprocta > Dasyprocta punctata. The sequence goes on from RJWM01021885.1 coordinate 4,353, forward strand.
TAATGAATCAAAGAGTCAGTTCTTTGAAAGAGTAAATAAAATTGATAAACCCCTAGACAACTTTATCAAAAAGAGGAAAAAAACTCAGATTCATGCAATAAGAAATGAAAAGGCTGAAATCACTACAGATCCTGTGGAAATACAGAAGATCATCAACACCTACTTTGAAAACCTTTACTCACATAGACTCGATAACACAGAAAAAATGGGCAGATTCCTAGAAACTTATGAATTACCAAAGCTGAATCAAGAATATGTAAAACTGCTGAATAACCCAATTTCAGTTAATGAAACTGAAAATGTAGTTAAAACATTACCAACAAAGAATAGCCCAGGTCCTGATGGATTCACTACTGAATTCTACAAGAAATTTAGGGAAGACTTAATGCCAACACTCCTCAAACTCTTCAATGAAATTGAAAGGGAAGTAAGTCTCCCTAACTCATTCCTGGAAGCAAGTATTACCCTCATACCAAAACCAGAGAAAGACCCAACCAAAAAAGAAAATTACAGGCCAATCTCCCTAATGAACATAGATGCAAAAGTCCTCAATAAAATACTGGAAACAGAATACAGCAAGTTATCAGAAAGATTATGCACCATGATCAAGTGGGATTCATCCCAGGAATGCAGGGATGGTTCCACATATGCAAATCAATAAATGTACCACACCATATCAACAGGCCAAGGACAAGAATCACATGATCATGTCATTAGTTGCAGAAAAAGCTTTCGACAAAATCCAACACTCATTCATGATAAAAGCCCTACGGAAAATTGGAATAAATGGTCTCTACCTCAACCTGATAAAAGCCATATATCATAAACTAACAGCCAACATCTTACTAAATGGAGAAAAACTGAAAACTTTCAACCTAAAATCAGGAACCAAACAAAGATATCCATTATCACCACTCCTGTTCAATATCATTCTGGAAGCATTAGCCAGAGCAATTAGAAAAGAGAGAGAAATAAAGGGAAAAAGGATAGGAAAGGAAGAAGTGAAATTATCACTCTTTGCAGATGATATGATACTCTACATAGAAGACCCCCCAAAAATCCTTTGAAAGACTTCTACATGTAATTGCCAAATTCAGTAATGTAGCTGGATACAAGGTCAACACTCAAAAATCAATAGCATTCCTGTACACAAACAACAAACTCACTGAGAGAGAAATAAGAAAAATCACACCCTTCACTGTAACATCCAAAAAATTGAAATACTTAGTAATCAATCTAACAAAGGAAGTGAAAGATCTATACAGTGAAAATTACATTACTCTGAAAAAGCAAATCGAAGAGGATTTCAGAAAATGGAAAGATATTCCCTACTCATGGATAGGAAGAACAAAAATCATGAAAATGGCTTTTCTTCCAAAATTGTTATACAGATTTAATGCAATCCCAATTAAAATACCACTTGCCTACCTCACAGAGCTAGAGAAAGCATTCCTGAAATTCATCTGGAACTAGAAGAGGACTAGAATAGCAAAGGCAGTTCTGGGCAACAAAGGTAAGGCAGGAGGCATCACAATCCCCAACTTGAAACTACATTACAAAGCTACTGTGATAAAATCAGCATGGTACTGGAATAAAAACAGACCTGATGATCAATGGAGTAAATTAGAAGATACAGCCAGAACTACAAATGCATTTAGCCAAACATGTACATTGGAAGAAAGATAGCCTCTTTAACAAATGTTGCTGGAAAAACTGGCTTTTCATATGCCGTAAACTAAAGCTAGATCCATGTCTATCACCATGCACTGAAATAAAGTCAAAATGGATCAAAGATCTGAAAATTAAAGCAGAGACACTAAACTTGCTGGAATACAAAGTAGGAAAAACCTTGATGACATAGGAGTAGGCAGAGAGTTCAAGAACAAAAATCAAACTGCATGGGAAACACTTCCCAGAATCAACAACTGGAATCTCGTCTTACTAAAACGTTTTTGCATGTTAAAGGAAATCTCCAGCAGAGTGAAAAGAAAACCCATGAACTGGGAAAATATCTTAGCCAATTGTCCCTCAGACAAAGGACTTCTATCTAAAACATAAAGAATTAAAAGAAACCAGGCCCCTAAAATTCAAGGACCCAATCCAAAAATGGGCATCTGAGATGAATACACACTTCTCAGAGAAAGAAATACAAATGGCAAATAAATATATGAAAAAAATATTCAACATCAATGGTCATCTGGAAAATGCAAGTTAAAATAACACTGAGATTCCATCTCACTCCAGAAAGAATGGCCAAGATTAAAAAATCAACCAATAACAAATGCTGGAGGGAATGTGGGGAAAAGAAATTCTTCTCTACTGTTTGTGGAATTGTGGACTGGTGCAACCACTGTGGAAAGCTGTGTGGAGATTCCTCAAGAAGCTACGATTAGAGATCCCATTTGACCCAACTATCCCACTTCTGGGCATTTTCCCAGAAGAACTGAAAACATCATACCACAGTGATATTTGTGCACCTATGTTTATAGCAACCCAATTTGTAAGAGCCAAATCTTGGAAACAACCCAAGTGCCCATCAATCAAGGAATGGATAAAAAGATGTGGTATTTTTATACAATGGAGAGCTGCTCAGCTATCAAGAAAGACTGCACTGAGACTTTTATAAGTAAATGGGCACTACTTGAGACCATACTCATAAGTGAGATAAATCAAACTCATGTGTAACTACCGTAATGTCTCCCTAGTGTAGGAAACTGAAACAGTATATATGATCCAAAATCTACAATAAATACTGTGTAAGGGTAAGAAACTGCTCAAAGAGCAAAAGTAAATGGGAAAAGGAAAATGAAGAAAGAAGGAAGGGAAAAGGATAAAGATGTAAATCTGTATATATGCATATATAAGATAACTAAAATGATTATACTGCTTAATGTATTAGTTATTTAGAAAGATTAGTTAATACTCATATGATTAGATCAATTTTGCCTGTCTATATCTGTTAATGTAAACAACCATGTTGAAGGTAACGCTATGCAATATAGCAACCATTGTCAAGTTCCTATCATCTTGTTTTGTAAACCTATAATGTTACTGTTGTGGATTTGCTCTTGTCATTTGTTTGTCTCTTTTGCCTTTTGTCTTTCTTATATGTGTCTTTTTTCTCTTAAATAAAAATAAAAATAAAAATAAAAATAATACATGGAAATTCAGCAATCTTATGATCCTGCTGGGCATGTTGGTACACGCCTATAATGAAGCTACTAAAGAGGCCGAGGCAAGAAGTCTGAAAGTTTGAGGACAGCCTGGCCAACTTAGTGACACCTGTCCCAAAACAATAAATACAAAGGTCTGAGGTGTTGGTAGTGGTAGGGTAACCCTGAGTCCTATCCCTAGTACCACAGAAAGAAAAAAATATCATACTACTAAGTGATCATGACAATGAGTGTTTGGTAGATTAGTTCTAGGAAAAAAATAATAAAGTACCAGAAACTCAGTGGGTAGTAACTACTGAAATATATCATCCCACACAGAGGTCTGAGATTCAGTCATCCAAAATCCACAGGCAGGGCCATGTTCCCCATAATACCTCTAGAAGACTCCTTCCTTCCCTCTTCCTGGGGCCCAGTTGGGCATAGCACTTGGCACTTTTTGGCATACTGCTGTGTAAATCCAATCTGTGTCTGTATTTTCCCATGATGTTTCCTCTCTGTATCCCTGTCTTCTTAGGGCATCTTCTAATGCATGCTCTAGACATAGTGTATTAATTACCTTACTCTCATATCACCTCATCCTAATGACATCTGGGATGACACTGTGTTTTAGAAAGATTGTGCTATGTGGTATTGAAGGCTGGCATCTCACCATATCTTCTATATGGAGATATTTTAACACAAAAATTTAAAAAAGAATTCTTTCCAAATTTTCATAGATTTTAGTACTTTGAATACAGCACACAATTCCTGTATATTAAAATGAAACTTAATTATCATGTAAAGGTGATTGATTGCTTTTTATCCTCTTAGATGACAAAAACATTACTGAAGATGATTCTGTACAGAGGAAATACATTGACTTCAGACCTTAAACCACAATCACTGTACTGCTAGGAAAACGAAATAACTGAATTCTGTTCTGTTATGGAACATATCAAAACAATTCATGCATATCCTTCACATTAGGAATGAAATACAAAGAAGAATAAATTCAGACACTTTCACACAGCTTTCTCTCTATGGACAATCAATATGAGTCTGCCAGAGTATTCACTGCCTAGTCATGATCCTCTTTGTACTCAGGATTAGTCAAACCTATGTGCATGTCTTGACTTCCCACGTGGGCCTTCCTGTGTTGAGCAGAACTGTCATAGAGCATAAGATAGCACTCAGCTTCATCCTGACGCTGGGCCCCCAAAATGGTTAAGTTGTCTTTGTCATGAGAGCCAACTTGCAGACCTGACAGGTGACTAGGAGTGTCTGTTGCTTGTGTCAAAAGTCATTGTTGTGTATGTTTGGCCAGATTCTGCTGGAACCAGTATGGAACATGACTACCAGTGATTGCTAAAAAGCAGCAGCCACAGATGATAATGACAGAGCTTCTGACAGATAGGATTTTTGAAGGATCCAGGGTCACCATAGCCTGACAACTGGACCCCAATGTAAAAATCAGCACACATCAGGGATGAGGAAGAACAGAAAGGTTACTCCTAAGACACGTGTGTGAAATCTACATGATCTGGGCAGAGAGTAAGGAGCAATAGAAGGAGAAGCAAACATGTGTAAGCCACAGCGTGGACTTTTCAAGAATTCTTCAGCACCTGCTGCTGCTGCTCACTCTATGATGATCCTTTTATGTCCTCCTCTGTTCTTATGGCCTATTGTTTGTTGTGGCATGTACAAATATGAATCTTTTACCAACTGTGTCACCACCATCAGTTGCAGGATCATGAGATCAGAGACCTGCTCTACTGTCAGGGTAGCTGGGTGCTGTGATCTCTGTTTTCTCACAAGAGGAAGCACCTGCTCTAACCTCCGTCTCAGGCCTCTGAGCACAATCCAGCCCTGTGAGTCCTTTTCAGGCTTTGCCAATCCTTGAGAAGTCTCCCAGTGCCCCCTAGTGTGCTTTCATAACTATTTCTATTCTCTAGTTGTATTAAGTATCTTCTGTAATACAGAATTTTAATTTCATTGTTGTAAGTTTGTCTCATAACAAAGTAATTCCATAATAACAATAGCTAATACAGAGTCATGTTCTTAAAGGAATGTCTAAAGTGCTACTCCCAATAGAAGTCATAGATAAAGTAGACTCTCTCTTACAATGAAGGTGCAAACAAGAGAACAAAGAGTGAACAAAGAGAAATTAATATTACAAATCAAGCCAATTTGTGTGTATCTTAGAGAGCAAAACAGAAGGCAGATGATCAGGGAGTAGGGAGAATTTCAAAGAATTTCCCAAATTAATTGTTCCATTATTTAAAAAAGATTTTAAAATATATGGTTTCTAACTTGAGTTCCCACACAGCCTGATTTTTAAACATTCTTTTTTGATTTTTAAAATTGCGTTCCATTTACTTTGATGATTTCTTTATACTCCATTCCTATTTGTTTAAAGACAGTGTGAAATGGTTCATTATTGGAATTTTATGTGTTTTCTTTAAAAATCTCTACCACAGAACTTCAGCACCTGAGTCATTTTAGTGCTGGTGTCTGGGGATGGTTTTTCCTCCTTCAGCTTGTGATTTTCCTAGTGCTAAAGAGGGTGATTTTTAAACTTGTTTCCTAGTCTTTGTAAAGTGCAGCATTCAGCAGAGGTGTGTTAATGATCTGAAATGGTACCTGCTTTTGGTTCCCTGGTTTTCTCTATTAATTTTCCACTGGACTTTTTCAGGATAAACAGAACACACCTCCATTTGAAAGCATTTAGTTTCGTATTTTAGAATCAGTAGAATTTTGTTAAGCATGAGTTACTTCGGAGGTGCTTTCCATCTTCTGAAATTGTGTATCTTAATCTTTCCCTTTGAATTTGTGACACAATGAAAATTATTGCTTCAAGAAAGAAATGCATGTCTGATCTGAAACTATTGTCAGGACTGAGGCATTTGCTATTATCCCACTTGGTATACAGAGAACATATAAATATCCATTGACAATAAACTGGCTTCAGAGGGCTCAGGCTTAGACCAACACTACCTCTCTACCTCCTTTTGCACTACACTGATGTCTCATATGCACCTGAATACTTAGATACTCAGAATTATTCTTTGGTTGCTTTCCAAGGCTCATTGGCCCATTTCAGGGATGAAGAAAGCATTATTTCTCCATAGAGGATGAATGGAAATTACTATGCTGTTACTGTTTTAATAAGAATGATTTTAATGGTAGCTGCAGAATCAATTTCTAAAGCTCATTGATGATTTATGTAGATTTTAAAGCAAAGACCTGTGACCTCATGACTTTAGACAAGAAAGAGAGAGGAAGAACTACATAGGAGAGGTTACATTGGAGAAATGGAATCGTTTTCAGAGACACAGGGTGAACCCAATGACCATACACAATAGGATAGGACAATTAGGCATGGGGAGTGCCTCCCTCTTTGTGACATTCAGCAGCCTAAATCATAGAAGGTAGGCTTCTGCCTGGTACCATTGTGAACTGCAAGCTCATATCTCTGCAGTTGTTTTTGAGGTGGGGCATGTCCTTAGGAACTGAGTTTCTCAAGAGACTCATGTTGTCAAATTACTGAAAGCAAACTTTGGAGGACATTTCTGCTTGTGATATTCCAAATGATATCCAACATTGTTTAAAACCTCCTGTGAGTCAAAAGAGTAGAGTTCTCAGTTCAACACCTATGATTCCCTACAAATCCCTCAAAGTGAGTTCCTATGCTCCTGAGGGACATCAGCTGTATCAACATCAGAGCCCTGTAACCCATTTAGTTGCCAGACAGAGTTTCAGGGGTTTCCAAAAGCAGTGGTGAAGAACATAACTTCACCTTAGTTGTAGAATAATCTTTGGGTTCAGTGACTCCTGTCATGGGAAAAGAATTTTCTTGTATGTTTTACTACAGGACACTAAGGGATTTAATAGGCAGAGATGTAAAAGTATGCACACAAAAAGATGAGAGTACACTCTATCTCTCTCAGGAGAGAGGCACAGAATGGTCTAGAACTTAAGATACGTATGTGTCTTTGCCTGTTTAAACAGTGGAATGTGAATGTATATGAAGTTGCATCTTGGTCTTGGTTCATAGGAAATAAGATAACTTCTTTATGAAAAAATGGCCCATTTTACAGGTGAAGGGCATGAGCCCTAACAATGTTTTTGACAGATAATATAAGATGTTTTGCCTAAAATGTTTGTGTGCTGTTATAATCTGTTCTTTTGATATCAGGATTCTGCCTTTAGTAGACTTAAAGTATCTTTTTTTAATGAGTTTTATTTTATTTTATTTTTTTGGAACCGGGAATCAAATTCATGACCTTGCGCTTGCCAGTTAGGCGCTTGTGCCACTGAGCTACATCCCCAGCCAACTTAAAGTATCTTTAAGAAATTTTTGGTGTGATACATCAGAAGAAATAGATTTTTTAAAAAAACATGGGAAAATTGCTATGGAAAATCTATGGGTAACTTGACTGCATATTGGAGTTACAGTCTTTTTAAAAATACAAATATTTTAGTTATGATTGCTGGTATCTCCCTATTATCCTTTTGTGTTTTTCTTACCTTGCCTCAATAACAGTCATCCGTCAGCAGTGGCATGATGTACTCTAAGCCATGGTGGATTTGTCCCTTCCCTCTTCCTTGTCTACAATGTGGTTTGCTGTCCCCAAGTCCCTCTCACCTACACCAAATCCATTGTCTTCTACTTACTGGGGCTTTGGGTGATTAGAAGTCCGTCAGCTCTGTACCTGAGATTCTTCCTGAGCCTGTGTTCTCCCTCACCAATTTATATTTTGGTGCTGGATACAGTGAGACACGGGCAGCAGTGGACAGTGTTGACTGTAAAGGAAGGGGAGGTCCTTGCTGTAATATCTGTAAGTATAGAATCCATGCTCCTGAGACTAGCTTTCTTCTGGAATGGCCCATAAACTCTGACTAGGAAAGCAACAAAAGGCTGATTTCATATTTTATTTTCAAAATAAAAATGCCAGCACCAAGTCATTTTATGTAGTTTTAAAGTCACTCTACCACAAAGCAAAATTTGGAGGCCATCACAGCATATTCCTTTTTCCTGAGATTCTAGCAATATTTTTAGTAATTTTGGATGATGAATACTGTTATGTTGTAGTTAAACCCAAGTATACTTAGTGTAGATACAAGTTATTTTTACATTTCAAAAGGCTTCATAGTCTAATTCACAGGGCAGACTACGTTTTTTATGTTACTTCTCCATCCATGGGTGTCACTGTGATAAGCGCTGCTGTACCAGATGCTACAATAATAGTCAGCTTCATCCTCAGACTAAAGCCCAGAAATATGCAAAATGCCTGCATTGACTGAGGTATCTTTTGAACCAGAGAAGCGACTGGGGATGCCACAACCCTGGTACTGAGTCTGAGTAGTAGTATAGGAGAAACCGGTGAGGGCTTCCTGGCTTCTGTCAGTACTGGTATATTGTGTAACTACTCTCAAGGTGCAAGCAAGTCTGGCAGATGCTCCAGGAGACGCAGAGTGAGGGTTCCTGAGTCACCACAGCCTAAGAGAAGGAAACTACAAATATGGACCATGGTGGATTAGAAAACACTGACCACGCTAAAGTTTGGCAAGACTCATAGAAGGAGATACCCAATCAGGTTGTGAAATTGCAGGATGCCTGCAAGGCCTGTTCTTACCAGAGCAGTGAGAGAGGAACAGGAGGAGAAGAGGAGTTCAGGCCATGGTGGAAACAGCCCCCTGATCCCAACAGTGACTTGAGTTGCCCCAGGCCTCTTTTTCTGTTCCAGGCCCTGTGGGAGAAGCCATTCATTCAAATGTGTTTCCACCTTGTGTGCCCCAGCCCCTCCTGAGGCCTGGTGTTGGAGCTCAGCTCGTACTGTAAAACCAGAAGCAAGAAAATTTGATTTCCTCTTTGTGCAAGTCCTGAGAGGAAGCATCTTCTGAAAGTAGACAAAACCCTTGCTCAAAGTGCTCTGCAAGGCCACAGGTGACACAGCAGCTGAGCCTGTCAGCACTGAATTCAATTCTCTGGTCAAGGTCCTTTGTGTGAATAGTTTTTTGCATGTAGCTGTGCAGTTTCACAGGGCAGACCCACAGTGGTCCCTGCTGGTCACAGGACACACATCTGCCCATGGCTCAGAGGCCATAGAGCACATCATTTCTGTCCCAGCCATATAATGATCTGACTTCAAGTTTCTGTGATTTGATACACTCTATAATTGTCATAGATTCTCACTCCTAGAGGAGGTCTTGTTTATATATGTTTAGCACACCTGATAATGGTACTATAAAAGTTATATTCTTTTACTGATAAGTGATTCTCCTCTGAAAGCACAAACCAGGTCATTAACTGTGAGCTCTGTGTGTCCTTTACAGGCTCTGGCCACCCTTTAGAAGGCTCCGAGTGCCTGCTAGTATGCTTTCATAATGATTTTTTTTTGCAGTTTATTCTCTAGTTCTATTTAAGTATTTTCTGTAGTATATGATTTTTAGTTTTATTGTTGAATGTTTCTTTCATAACAAAATAATTAGGTAACAACAGTAGTTAATATATTGTCATGATCGGAAAGAATGTCCAAAATATAACTCTTGAGTACAAGTCATGGACAAAAAGTACTCTCTCTTACCAAGATGGGCAAACAAAAGAACAAAACTTTCTTTTCAATGAATAAAGAGAAATGAGTAGTATTGTTGCAGAAAATAGGAATGGACCAGATGGAGCATACATTGCATGAGCAATGTGGGAGGCAACAGCTTGATTTATGTGAATGAACTAGGGGACACTATAGGCTAAATCACCATCACCATCTTGGTGATATAGGAAAAATGATCTCGGACCTCCAAATGATATAGGAGAATGAAACTCTCATCCTACTATATGTCCAGCATGAGTTTGTGTTATCTAAAATCAAAGAATGAATTTTAGGAACAACAGAGGGTAAGAGCAGAATATATTTATTGAGAGAAAGAAAGCTTCTGTCTGAGGGACAGAAAGGGTCCTGAGCGGGTTGCCAAAGACTCTGTCTTTTCTAGGGACTTTTATAGAGTAAAACCATGAGGTTAGATGAGTCCAAGGTGGGGGAAAATGGAAACCTGTAAGGTGGGCATAAGGTAGGACATAATTATGGTCAATCAATAAGACTAATTGCTCAGGTAAAATTGATTAAATCAAGGACAAATGGGGAAACGAGTCATGTAGCAAGGGGGGGGGCTGCTTAACAGCAGTGACTCTTCCTGTAAGAGGTTGAGATGCTGACTCCTGAATTCCTCAGGGTGATAGAGAACTATTTAGAATATCAATCCTTAGGATATGGGTGCACTTGTTCTGTCTTTTGTCTTAAGATCTGCCCCACAGCAGGAGGTGTCTGTCTCCTCAGTGGTTACAAGATATCTGAACTTTTGCACTGGCTCCGTTGAGGACCTAGCCCTGTCTGACTGCCTATAATATTTTTGCCTAACTCAGTTGCCTGTAACATTGGGACCAAACAGATACTCATATAGGTTGTTAGGAGAAAGTGCAAAAGGCTGATAGCAGGTTATTTTACCGCTGGTTACAAACATTTCATCAAAAATCATTAGGCAGATTTGTCTCCAGCAAGTTAATTGAGGCTTACTATCCTATAACAGGGAGGTCAGGAGCTAGGGTGAGCAGGAAGAATTAATCATTGTCTGACACTACTATATGTCCAGCGTGAGTTTGTGTTATCTAAAATTGAAGAATGAATTTTAGGAACAACACTGAGCTGGGTCTATCTCTAGGTGATAAGTCCGTGAAACAAGCTAACATAACAAGAAGCACTGTCCAGCTGAGTTACACTTATCTTAAAAGTTGCAGCTGGTGTTTGAATGCCAAGGCCAGCTCAGTTTGAACAGACTGGACCTGCCTTTCCTGCTCTTAAAATATGGTCAGGTTATCAGTTTTAAAATGTCCTTTAAAGTATAAATGAAACTAATTTACATAAATATTAAAACGAAGAATAGAAGATATATGATCAGAAAGTTAGGAGTCATTCAAGGAACTCCCCAAATTATCTGTTCCATTGCATAAAAAATATTTTAACATATATGATTTCTGTTCTAGAGTTCCTGAAGAGTTTAATTTTTTAAAAATTACATTCTGTTTGAGGAGGTTTATTTATTATACTCCTGTTTGTTTAAGAATGTGTAAAATGACTCACCATTTGGATTTTCTGGTTGCTGTTTAAAATTCTCTACCACAGAGCTGGGCATGGTGGCGCATGTCTTTAATCCCAGCACTCAGAAGGCTGAGATAGGAGGAGGAGCATTGTGAGTTCAAGGCAGACTTGGGCTACAACATGAATGCAAAGCCGGCCTGAAATACATAGTGTGACCCTGTCTCAAAAAGCTAGGGCTGGGAGTTTGGGTCAGTGGCTTAAGTGCCTGCATGGCAGGTTTGAGGTCCTGTGTTCAATCCCCGGTGCTACAAGAAAGAAAAAAAAAATCTCTACCATGGAACTACTTTAGCACCTGGAAATGTTAGTGGTGGTGAATGGGGATGGTCTATCCTCATTTAGCTTGTGATTTTCCTAGAGCTTGTCGAGTGATATTTAAACTTGTTTCTTAGGCATTTGTAAAGTGCAGAATTCAACACACATGTGTTAACGATCTGAAAGGGTACCTGTTTTTGGTTCCTTGGTTTTCTCTATTAATTTTCCATTGAACTTTTTCAGGACAAAGAGGACACACCTCCCTTTGAAAGCATTTAGTTTCAGATTTAGAATGCGTTAAATTTTGCTGGACATGAGTCAGTTGGGATGTGCTTTTCATCTGCTGAAAGTCTCCTGAAGTCTCTCATCTCTCTTACTATCTTAATATTTCTCTTTCAATTTTTGGCACAGTGTTTGTTGTAGTTAGGGTTTGCAAGGAAAACAATTTAATACAGGACACATTATTTATAAAATTATTTTATAATAGTCTCCCAGTGAGTCAAACAAAAAAATTGCAGGAAAACAGTCTACACACTGAAGACCACAAGGATCCAACGGAGGGTATGGATCCCATTGCAATATCCTGCATAAGTTCAGCTGAAGACCTGGATCCCATGACAATGTCCCTCATGAATCCAACTGCAGGCCTAAAGCCCATGACAATGCCTCATAAAAGTCTGTTTGAAGGATCTGTGTTGGGAAGGCCCAAAGTCACTGATGGAAGCTAGAAAGTCTGTGCCCCTGGGATGAAGAATCTGTGCATAGGCTGATTCACTTAGTTCACAGAAGCTGGGAAGCAGAGTGAAGGACCAGCGCCAGAGGAGAATAAGTGAGGGACCAGATACAGTGGTGGTGAACCCATGGCATACATTTGTGCTGGCTGTTTTCACAGAAAGCTCTAACGACTTGGCCATTACTGATATAGTGTAACCAAGGCCATGCCTCCATGACCCACCAATACAAAACAAGCGTTCTAGGCATTTCTTTATCCAATGAAGTTGATCCATCAGGATTAATAGTCACAAGGGGAGACAATGATTAGAGGAGGAGAAAAGAATATGCATAGTTGAGTCAGCAGTGTGGCATGGCATGTGAGTTTATATACAATCAAATATATTATGTGCATATATGAAAATACCACAATGAAACCCAAGAAATTGTTTAAATACTAGGAACTAATAAAATACAATATATATAAAATTTTATATAATTTTAATAAAATACAACATATATAAGAATTTTGAGAAGTGGAGATATGAATTTATATAATGTAATAACCACAGAAATTACATTCCTTTTGTAAGAGTTTATTGTTGTTTTCAACACTGCTTTTATTATCGAACTGTAAATATTATTAGTGTTGTGCTGCTGACTGGTTTTCTGTAACTCTGAATTCTTTGTTTGTGTTCTTCCTGGTTACTCAAATTTATCCAGGCTTAGCTTAATGTTGTACAGGTATTGATTTAAATACCTAGAAGCAATGAATCTCAGCCTTTGCAAAGACCCTGCATGTATCAAGATACTACGTGACTGTATAAGTTTATAAGACTGCCTCGACCTCAGTTATTTTTGCACAGATATTCAATTTCAGTCAGAGGAGAAGGCCTAGAACCTTCTCATTTTCTACCTGGACATGCACATAACCCCGAGCACCTGAGTATGATTCTGGTACCCCAGGAGTATGCTAGAGCTCAATATCCATTGTGTACCTGTGTGGTGGTAAATCTTGATTGTCATCTAGACTGCATTTAGAGACACCTAGGAGCTTGTCAGACTATTACCCAGTATGGGCACTTTTCCAAAGATGACTGGCAAACTGAGAGGCAGTGACCCATGCTGATTGTGGGTGACACCATCCAGTAGGCTTGCAGCCCAAATGGAATGAACAGTGAAGAGGAAAGTCGATTGCACTAGAAACCTTGGTTTTTCTTGAGTGTGTGTCTTTTGTTGCTACTGTTTCCTGTGGACATCAAATCTAAACTTCTCCAGGCTTTCATGTGGACTAACACAAATGACTTTCCAGGGCGATATGCAAACCCAGACACTCCAGGGATCTTCCAGGCCTTCAGCCATAGAATAATACCATAACAGTGACTCATTTTGTGGATGTTGCCAAAAACACACAATAGTGGTCCCTTAAGTTCTAGAGTTTGCAGCCTCTTGAACTGAGCAGCTACTAGATCCTCTGGCTCTCCATTGTTCTCATGGCCATTGTGGACTACACAGCCTCTGGTGCTGTAAGCAAATCAAGACAAAGCCCTTTTATAAATTCATGTGTAGAGTTAAATATCCTGCTTAACCTGTTCCTTTAGAGAATTCTAATCAATGCAGTTTTTAAAATGTCAGTTTTTCCTTTCTCGATTTGATCAGCCTGTTTAGTCCATATCTAATAATGGGTTGAGCCATTTGCAATGTTTACTGATCCTGTAGTTTATTCTGAAAAATACACTGAGGGTACAGCTGCTCAGCTTAAGAAGCCTTAATCTACTGAGATGAAGAAAAATGTCAAAAATGAGACTTCTCTATAAGCAACTAGAAAGCTCAAATGAAGACTATTGTCTGGTGTTAGAACTTCTTGGCACAGTCTGAATCTGTCATTTGGTTGCTTGAATGAAAACCATTTTGTCACTTTATATCCCTGCTATGGGTCTTCAAAGTTACACCTGCCCTAGTGAGAATGTCATAGCGATGGACAAGGAGGAAAAACCACAGAGCAACCAGTAGTTACAGAGATTACTTTTTTTAATATGTTCTTCAGTTTGCTGCAAAAATTCTGTACCATTCCAGAGACCTGAAAATGCTGAGTAGGCAATATTTTAACTACATTTCCTTGCATGTTAGAACAGGTTTTCTGAGGCCCTCACTGTAACTTCATGAAATGTTTCTACAGTCACTTATTTAAAAAATGCAATCACAAAACAGCTTGAAGTTCATGATTGGGACTATCCAGGAGACATTACTGGTTATGCTTTTACATTTTTACTGCATAGGTTATTTTATATCAGTTGTCACTTTCACTGTAATGAAGGCAATTGTTTTCTTGTCTTTCACTCCCAAAACACAGACATTGACAATGTGAGAAAAATCTAAAATTGTTCCTGTCATTTCCTATACTTTTTAGTATGTCAATGTCTATGTCCACTTTCATTTGTTTCATATTGCTGGAATTACAATATTTCTTTTTTTAAAATTTATTTTAGAGATAGTAAAATTTGACAAAACATAACAGAATAATATCAATCAAAACAAAGCAGTAGTGCTACTACAGAACTTCAAAGCAAGATAATAGGAAAACAATAACTACTATAGTATGTCTTGTTATCTTCACAACAGTTGACCATTCCATCAGGTATAGTAAAATCAAACCAAAAACAAAACAGAATAAAACCAACCAAAACAGAATATGAAACAAAGAAAAAAAATTAATCAGAATAAAACAAAACAATGAGAACAATATTGGGCCTCAAAGACAAGACAGAAGAGATCCCCCATATTTGCTAAATTGTTTACTGTCCTCCTCCCAAGAGATGCTCAGACTGCCAGCCCCAGACCTGCAAAATTAATGAAACAATACAAAGATTTAGTTGCTTTGTGTACCTTAGTTGCTATCAACTTAGCTGGTCCTCGGAACCAGCAGCTTGCTTAAGGGAGATGGGGAGTTCTTGATTCTCAGCCAGCACGCCAGTAGGCTCATGTGAGGCACAGATCTTTTTCGTCCTGGAGTCCATGCCGGTAGCATCACTCACAAGGAAGACTGGCTAGTTGTCTTCTGGTTGCATCCTCCCTGACCCTACATGGTAGGCTCTCGGGAGAAGCGGATCTGTCCCTTCCTGAAGAAATTAAATATTTCTTATGGAGAGTTCATCTCATAAGGGTGGTAATTCAAACCAACTTTGATGTCAGTACTTGGCAGTACATACTTAGTGAACTCCAGTGTTTGAAGACAGAAAGAAGAATGTCCTTTCACCTCATGTACTGACAACATAGCAGATGAAGCATGAGAGGTAAAATTTGTTGTAGTTTTTGTATCATCACTACAGATATGTGCTCTCCATGGGATCCTGACTCAGTAAACAAGCATCTAAGTAGCTCTTGACCACTTCAGAATGCAGAATGCAGAAATTTTGAACAGTGTGGCACATCATTATTTGTGAGTGTCTGTGGCAGCCTGGTTAAATAGAGAAAATGGTTTTCATCCCACTTCCCCATTCATCTGCATCACTGTGTTTTAACCGTATGTCCCACCAATGTTGTAATCTGCACCACAGATATAGTCAGCTTCATCCCCAGAATTGATGTTAGTGATGGTCAAGTAGCGGTCAGTCCCAGAGCTGGAACCTGAGAAGCGATCAGGAATTCCATCCCCCTTACTGAAGCTTCCATCACTCTTAACCCACATCACATACTGAGGAGCCTTCCCTGGGTACTGCTGAAACCATGCAATTCCATAGGTTTTATATTCACTATTGAGGGTGCAGGTGAGCTTGACCGAGGCTCCAAGGGAGGCAGATGCAGAGGGTGACTGAGTCAGCACAAGCTGGGACAGAGACCCTGCAAACATAGAAGCTCATTATGTTATGGAGAAAGAAGAAGAGAAGACAATATTTTAGGAATGAGTCTGAAAGGCAGATTCAGTAAGTTGAAGGATGAAGACATAGTTCTGACCTCTGCAGTGAAAGATGACAAAGAAGAGGAGTGTGGTCAAGGCCATGGTGCAGACACCCCAGAGTTCTATTGAAGCAGGCACTCAGAAGCTCTGTCTTATGTATCCTCAGTCCCAAGAGGAGACAGAGTTCTATTTATGCAAATTAGCTTCTCTTACTGAGGGCCTACTTGCAGCCAATATCTGTGTGTGGTTTCTAGGGGGGAAGCAGAAATTTCACTGAGCTTGGCCTGAAGCTCTATAGGAGACCGAAAAGACCTAGCTAGTGACCCAAAGGATCCCTTAGCAAGGACTGGGATGCAAGCAACTGATTTCCTAGTTGAGAGCTTCACAGACTCCACAGAAGCAAGAATAGAGTGTTTCCTGCTGGCCGGGTTCAGGTCCATTATGTCTGTGAGCAGATGACTGATGGCTCCTGCTCCATAGTGAGCCCTCATTCAGGCATAGCCCCCTATCTTTACTCCATCTTGGCTTTCTACTTGAGCCTTGTCAGTAAGAACAAACCCTTCTATCAGGAATTCTATAGGAAGGAGTGCCCCTTATTCATAGTCTATTTGGAAAAAGAGCTACATTACCTAACTACATGGAAAATTCAGAAATGAACTCAAATCTCATGGTGCTCTTGATACCAGGTTTATTTCCCCTCAATTCTCCTTGATTTCTCAAGAGCTTGGCTGATTGAGGCATATTGGTAATTATTTCAGAGGATAAATGACAGCACTGTTGATTCACTAGATTCATTAGAAATGGGGAAAACTCAAAAAGTACAAAGAAAAGGAATCATGTTGGTCAGCCTCATAAGACTGGGAAAAAACACCTAATCCTTCCAAATTTAAGGAGAGGTTTATTTTGGATCACAGTTCCAGAGGTTCCCATTCATGGCCAGCTGGCTTTAAGGCAGAAACATCATGGAAGAGGGCAGGGCAGAGGAAAGCTGTTGAACTCATTGTACCTCAAGATAAAGTACAGGGGAAGATGACCAGAGAGGAATGGGCCAGGAACAAGATATGGTCCACAAGGTCACACCCCCTTGATCCAAGATGCTCGCATAGTGTACTTTACTAACACCTGGACCAACTCACTTAGTGTAAGCAGTTTAACAGTCCAGAGTCTCACGTGTACAGATGTGCTAAAACCAAAAATGTGACTGTGACCTTGGGACTTTTAGTGAGGTAACTGCTTAGAGGCTCACAGTGGAAGAGTGTGTGTGAATATTAACTACAAAAGAAAGTCTCAGGATCTATTCTAGATCCAATGAGTAGAAGATACGTTTTACACACTTGATAAGGTGCTCAGACAATTTCTACGCACATGAAATCTTAGAAGTACTGGTCTAATTGAAGAATGAAGCCATTAGAGTGGCTTGGGGCATAAATAGTTCCACATGACTCGGTTTATTTCTCTTTTAACTTTTTCTGAATTCTAATCATATTTTCTATTTTTTGCATTATATTCTAGCATTACTGTTCTCAAAGATTCTCTCTGAAAATGGAAGGATCTCCCTAAGTACTCACAAATGTAAAAGTGTGCCTAAATGATTTCATAAAATCTGTTCACACCAATGAATAAAATGTTGTGACTTTGTATCATATTCAACAATCTTAATAGGGTTATAAGAGTTATATATTTATGCATTCTAAAAGAAAATAATTCTTAATTTTAAACTTTCAATGTAATAAGTCATAAAATTTAAAAATTAATCAAAAATATCATCCTAATTATGGGTAAATTTTAGGTGAGGATAAGGAAATGCATGCAAATTCAGCAATATCATGATACTGCTGGGCATGTTGGCACTTGCTTTTATGAAGCTACTGAAGAGCCTGAGGCAAGAAGACTGAAAGTTTAAGGACAGCCTGGTCAACTTAGTGAGACTCTGTCTCATAATAACAAATATGAAGAGCTAAGATTTAGGTCAGTGGTAGACTAACCCTGGGCCCTATCCATAATACCACAAAAAGAAAAACAATCATACTATTAAGTGATCATGACAATGAGTGTTTGGTAGTTAGTCCCAGTAACAAAATAACAAAGTACCAAAAATTTGGTTGGTAGTAACAACCGAATTATATCATCCCACACACAGTTCTGGAGGTCAGTGACCCGAAACCCACAGGCAGGGCCATGTTCCCCATGATACCTCTAGGAAACTCCTCTCTTTCCAGGGCCATGTTCCTCATGATACCTTTAGGAAACTTGTCCTGGGTCCCAGTTGTAGATGACATTTGGTGCTTTTGGCCTACTGCTGCATAAGTATCTCTATTGTCGCATGGTGGTCCATGTAGCCTTGTCATCTCAGGACCATCTTTTATGCAGACTCCAGACATATTCATAAATTACCTTACTTTCATATCACCTCATCTTAAAGACATTTAGGATGGTGCTATGTTTTAAAGAGATCATGTTATGTGGTATTGGAGAGTGGTATCTCACCATATCTCCTATAGGAAAATATTTTACCACATATTAGAGAAAAAGAATTTATTCCAAATTTTCATAGATTTTAATATTCTTAAAGTGGCATGCAATGCTTTCCTATTAAAATCAAACAATAAATGTAATTTATTAACATCTAAAGAATGATTTCTTGCTTTTCTTTTCTCTGCAGTGTGAAAAAGAATATTACTGAAGATGTTTTTGTATAGAGAAAATAAAGTGACTTCATCCTTCGAATCTTAAACCATTATCACTGTACTTTCAGGAAAATTTTAAGGTGTGAATTATATAACTGAACATGTCAAATGAAACAGTTCGTGCATACCATTTGCCTTCAGACTGAAACATGAAGAAGAATCAAATCAGACAGTTTCCTACACCTTTCTCTCTGTGGAAAATCAACATGTCTCCCCCAGAGCATTCATTGTTCAATCATGTGATCCTCTTTGTATTCAGGATTGGTCAAACCTATGTTTATGTCTTGATTCCCCAACTGGGTCTTTCTGTGTTGAGCAGAACTGTCATAGAGCATATGATAGCACTCAGCTTCATCCTGAGGCTGGGCCCCCAAAAGGGTTAAGCCGACTTTGTCACAGGAGGGAACTTGCAGACCTGACAGGTGACTAGGAGTGCCTATTGCTTGTATCAAAAATCACTGTTGTGGATGTTTGCCCGAATTCTGCTGGAACCTGATTGGAACATGACCATCAGTGATTGCTAAAAAGCAGCAGCCACTGATGATAATGATGGAGCTTCTGAAAGGCAGGGTTTTTAAGGAATCCAGGGTCACTATAGCCTGAGAACTGGACCCCAATATAAAAATCAACACACATCACACATCAGGGATGAGGAAGGACAGAAAGCTTACTCAAAAGACAAGTGTGTGAAATCTATATGAAGCTGGGCAGAGTGTGAGAAGAGATGGAAGTAGAAGTAGACATTGGTAGGCCATAGTGTGGACTTTCCAAGAATTCCTGGACACCTGCAACTGCTGCTGACTCTAAGCTCTAAGATGATCCTTTTTTGTCCCCCTCAATTCCTATGATCTATCGTTTTTTGGCATCATGTACAATTATGAATCTTTTACCAATCCTGTCACCATCAGTTGCAGGATCTTGAGATCAGAGACCTGCTCTGCCGTCGGGGTAGCTGGGTGTTGTGAGCTCTGTGTTTGCTCATGAGAGGAAGCACATGATCTAATCTATGAGCACAACCATGTAATTAACCCTGAGCCCTGTGTATCCGTCTCAGGCTCTGGCAACCCTTGGGAAGGCTTCCAGTGCCCCCTAGTGGACTTCCATAACTATTTGTAGTTTACTCTGTAAGTATCTTCTGTAATATGATTTTTAGTTTCACTATTTTACGTTTGTTTCCTAATGAAATAATTCAGTGATAACAATAGCTAGTACACAGTCATATTCTCAAGAGAATGGCCAAACTGGTACTCCCAATAGAAGTCATAGACAAAATAGACTCTTTCTTATAATGAAGGGGCAAACAAGAGAACAATACTTTCTTTTGAGTGAACAAAGAGCAATTAGTATTACAAATGAAACCAATTTTCATAAATTTTAAAGAGCATAATAGAAGACAGATGCTCAGGAACTAGGGAGAAGTTCAAATAATTTCCCAAATTATCTGCTTCATTGGGTCAAAAAAATTTTAAGATACATGGTTTCTAACTTGAGTTCCTACATAGTTTGAGTTTAAAATTTTATTTTTTGGCTTTTTAAATTGCATTACATTTGCTTTGATGATGTCTATTTACTTCTTTTCCATTTGTTTAAAAAATGTGTGAAATGGTTCATTATCGGGATTTTATGTGTTTTGTTTAATAATCTCTACCACAGAACTTCAGCACCTGAATCATTTTAGTGGTTTTGTATGGGCATGGTCTTTGCTCTTTTAGCTCATGATTTTACTGCTGGTTGACAGAGTGATATTTAAACTTGTTTCCTAGGGATTTATAAAGTGCAGAATTCAACACATGTGTGTCAACGATCTGAAATGGTACCTGTTTTTGTTTCCTTGGTTTCCTCTATTAATTTTTCACAGAACTTTTTCAGGATAAAAGAGACATAACTCCCTTAGAAAGCATTTAGTCTCAGATCTTAGAATCCATCAAATTTTGTTAGACATGAGTCACTTGAGGTGTGCTTTCCATCTTCCAAAATTCTGTATCTTAATCTTTCCCTTTGAATTTGTGGCAAAATGAAGATTATGATTTCAGGAAAGAAATGCATGTCTGATCTGAAGAGACTGTCAGGACTGAGGGAAAAAAGTGTTTGCTATTATCCCATTTGGGATACAGAGAACATGTAAATCTCCATCAGCAATAAACTGGCTTCCAAACGAGTCATTTGATTCAGAAGCAGAGGGCTCAGGCTTGGACCAAGACTACATCTGTACCTCCTTTTGCACTACAATGATGTCTTATATGCACCTGAACATTTGGATACTCAAACTCGTTTTTTGGCTGCTTCCCTGAGGCTTATTGGCCCACATCAGGGCTGAAGGAAGCATTATTTCTCCATTGATGATGAATGGAAATTACTAAGCTCTTATTCTTTTAACAAGAATGATTTTCATGGTAGCTGCAGAATCAATCACTAAAGCTAATTAATGATTTATATAGATTTTCGAGTGAACCCCTCTGACCTCATGACTTTAGAGAGAGGAGAGAGGAAAGACTGTCTAGGAGAAAATACATTGTTGAAATGGGGCCATCTTCAGACAAACAGGATGAAGCCAATAGCTATGCATAACTGAATGGGTGAATGGTGCAAGGGGAGTGCCTCCCTCTTTGTGATGTTCATCAGGTCACTCACTATTGTCCTACATCACAGAAGATGGGACTTTCCTATCAACTCTGTGAACTACACCACAATTTATCCGCAACTTTGTTTGTTTGTTTGTTTGTTTGATAGAAAGCAACCTTAGAAACTGAGCTTTTCAAGAGATTTAAGTTATTTAAAGCAAACTTTGGAGTAAATATCTGTTTGTGATATTCCAAATTGATATCTGACATTGTTTAAAACCTCTCATGGGTCACAAGAGTAGAGTTCTCAGTTCATCACCTATGATTTCCTGTAGATCCCTCAAGGTGAGTTCCCATACTCCTGAGGGACATCAACTCTGTGGAAATCATAGCCATGTAACCCATTTAGTCACCAGACAGGGTTTCAGAGACTTCTAAAAGTGGCGATGAAGAACCAAAAGTCACCTTAGTTGTAGAATAAGCTCCAGGTTCAAGAACTCCTATCATGGTAAAAGAATATTTTGTATGTGTCGCTAAGGAACTCTACGGGATTCACTGGGCAGAAATGTAAAAGTACACACACAAAGAAATTGATTTCTCTCTTTTTCTCTCTCTCTCTCTCTCTGTTTCTCAAGAGAGAGGCATGCAATGGTTTGATACTGAAAATATATGTGTCTTTGCCTGTTTAAATCTGTGGAATTTGTGAATGTATATGAAGTTACAAGTTACATCTTGGTCTTGGTCCAAGGGAAACAGGATGAAAAATATATATGTATATCTATATTCTTTTGGTTGTATAAATCCATGGAATTTGTCAATGTTTATGAAGTTGCATCTTAGTATGGTTAATAGAAAAACAGGATGACCCACTCATAAGATAATGGCCCATTTTACAAGTGAAAAGTATGAGTTCTAACAATGTTTTTGACTGATAATATAGGATGTCTTGCCTAAAATGCTTTTTTTTGGTACCCGGGATTGAACTCACAATCTTGCACCTGCCAGGCTGGCTCTTAGGCCACTGAGCGAAATTC
Source organism: Dasyprocta punctata (assembly GCA_004363535.1). NCBI lineage: Eukaryota > Metazoa > Chordata > Mammalia > Rodentia > Dasyproctidae > Dasyprocta > Dasyprocta punctata. The sequence goes on from RJWM01021885.1 coordinate 26,804, forward strand.
CCACCCCTATTTTTTGAGACAGGGTCTCACTATGCAGTTCAGGCTCTCCTTGAACTCACTCTGTAGCCTATGCTGGTCTCGAACTTACAATGATCCTCCTGCCTCAACCTCCCGAGTGCTGGGATTAAAGGCATGCGCCACCACGCCCAGCCTAAAATGCTTTTGTACTCTCATAATATGTTCCTTTAAAGCAGGATTCTGCCCTTAATCAACAAAACAATTTACAGACTTAAAGTATCTTTATGAAATTTTGCACTTAATCTTAGCCAAAAGGCCGAGAAGCGATGTCTTTATGAAATTTTGAGTGTGATACACCAGAAGAAATGCATAGAAACACCAAGGGATTATTGATATGACTAATCAATGGGTGACTTGACCAGGTACTAAAGTTACAGTCTTGTTAAAAATACAAATATTCTAGTTATGATTGTTGCCATCTCCCTATTACCCATTGATGTTTTTTCTACTTTATCTCAATAACAGCAGCTGTCAGCAGTGACTTGATACATTCTAAGCCAAGGTGGATTCCTCCATTCTCTCTTCCTTGTCCCACTACATGGTTTGCTGCCCCCAAGTCCCTGTCATATACCCCAAACCTATTGCCATCTACTTCATTTTGTAGCTGGGGCTAAAGGTGATTGCAAGTGAGCCAGACTAGCTCTGTATCTGAGATTCTTCCTGAGCCTGTGTTCTCCCTCACCAATTCATATTTTGGTACCAGACACAGTGAGACATGGGCAGCACAGAACAGTGTTGACTGTGAAGGAAAGGGAGGTCTTTGGTTTGATATCTGTAGTGTAGAATCCATGCTCTCTAGACCACCATCCTACTGGGATGGCCCGGGGACTCTGACTGGGAGAACACGAAAAGGCTGATTTCATATGTTTTTTGTCAAAATAAACATGCCAGAACCAGGTCCTCTCATATCATTTTAAAATCACTGGACCACAAATCAAAATTTTAGAGGTCATCACACCTTTTTTTTTTTTTTTTTTTCCTGACAGTCTGGCAATATTGTTTGGTAAGTTAGGATGATGGATGCTGTTACACTGTACTTAAACCCAAGTACACTTACTGTAGACACAGGTTATTTTTACATTTCAAAAGGCATCATAGGCTCAGTTCCAGGGCAGGCTGGGGTTTTTGTGTTACTTCTCCATCCATGAGTATCACTGTGATACGCACTGTTGTACCAGATGCTACAGCAATAGTCAGCTTCATCCTCAGACTGCAGCCCAGAAATATGCAAAATGCCTGCATTGGCTGAGGTGTCTTTTGAACCAGAGAAGTGACTGGGGATGCCAGAACCCTGTTTTCTATCTGAGTCTGAGTAGTAGTACAGGAGAAACCAGGGAGGGCTATCTGGCTTCTGCTAGTACCAGTATATGTATACACCACTAACACTGATGTCACTTCTCAAGGTGCAAGTAAGTCTGACAGACGTTCCAGGAAATGCAGACGGTGAGGATTCCTGAGTCACCACAGTCCGAGAGAGGGAAACTGCAAGTACAGACCATGGTGAATTATGTAACAAAGACCAAGCTAATGTTTTGCAAGACGCATAGCAGAAGATACCGAATCAGGTTGTGAAATTGCAGGATGTCTGCAAGGTCTGTTCTTACCTGAGCAGTGAGAGAGGAACAGGAGGAGAAGAGGAGACCAGGCCATGGTGGAAACAGCTCCCTGATCCCAACAGTGCCTTGAGTTGCCCCAGGCCTCTTTTTCTGGACTCAGTGCTCTGCCCTGGGTCATTTCTGTTAATTCTTTCCATGTAGCTGTGCAGGACCACACTGCAATCTTCCCACAGTGGTCCCTGCTGGTGGCAGGACACACATCTGCCCATGGCTCTGAGACCAGAGAGCACATAATAGCTGTCTCATGGATGACTCAACCTCAAGTTTCTGTGATTTGAAATACTTTCATGGCCATAGATTCTTACTCCTAGAAGGAGTCATGTTATATATGTTTAGCATACTTGGTGGTAGGATGCCATAAAAATCATACTCTTTCATTGATAAGTAATTCTTCTCTGAAAGCACAAAGCAGGTTATTATCTGTGGGCCCTGTGTGTCCTTGTCAGTCTCGGAAACCCTTGAGAAGGCTCCCAGTGTCCCCTAATGTGCTTTCATAATTATTTGTATTCTCTAGTTGTAGTAAGTATCTTCTGTAATATATTGATTTTAATTTCATTGTTTTATGTTTGTTTTATGACAAAGTAATTAGATAACAATAGTTATCACACTGTCATGATCTTAGAAGAATGGTCATAACGTGACTCCTAGTATAAGTCATAGACACAAAAAACTCTCTCTTACAAGGGAGATACAAGCAAAAGAGCAAAACTTCCTTTTCAATGAACAAAGAAAAATGAGTAGTATAAATGAGACCAGTTAAAAAGCAGAATAGAAGATAGATGACCAGGAAGTAGGAGAAGTCCAAATAATTCCCCAAATTATCTATTCCATTGTTTTAAAAGTAATAATTACATATATATGCATATATATATACACATACATATATGTATGTGTATATATACACATACATATATGTATATATATGTATATATATATACACACATATATATATATAGACAGGGTCTCACTACACAGTGCAGACTGGCCTTGAGCTCGCTTTGTAGCCCAGGCTAGTCTTAAACTTGCAAGGATTCTCCTGCCTCAGCCTGCCAAGTGCTAGAATAACAGGCATGTGCCACCAAGTCTAGTTTAAAAAAATTTTTCAAGGTATACGATTTCTGTTCATGAGTTCTGAAAGAGTTTGATTTTAATTTCTTAAAAATTACTTTGCATTGTCAGGAGTGTAGCTCAGTGGTGAAAACACCTGTCTGACAGGAGTGGGGTTGTTAGTTTGATCCCCAGTACCAAAAATAAATAAATAAATAAATAAATAAAATTGCCTCAAAAATTGCTTTGCATTTCCTTTGATGATGTCTATTCATTTCCCATTTGTTTAAGAATGTGTGAAATGACTCACCATTGAGATTTTATGTTTGTTTAAAAAGCTGTACTACAGCTGGGCGTGGTGGCGCACGCCTTTAATTCCAGCACTCTGGAGGCTGAGGTAGGAGGAGAGTTGTGAGTTCGAGGCCGGCTTGGGCTACAACGCAAGCGCAGGGCCAGCCTAAGCTACACAGTGCGACCCTGCCTCAAAAAACCAGGGCTGGGAGTTTGGCTCAGTGACTTAGGTGCCTGTCTGCCAGGTGCAAGGTTGTAAGTTCAATCCCTGGTGCCGCAAAAAAAAAAAAAAAAAAAAAAAAAAGCTGTACTACAGAACTACTTCAGCACCTGGATCATTTTAGTGGGGGCGACTGGGGATGGTTGCCATGACCCACACAGCTCCTGAGGTTCTTGGGGTGAGGGGCAACATTTTCATGTGGTTGACGCAGGTGCTCTTTGTTACTTTGGTAATATCATGTGTGGGTCATTTTCCAGCTTCAACGGCTCCCAACAGATGGTCTTTCCTCATTTAGGTTGTGATTTTCCTAGTGATTGACAGGGTGATTTTTAAACTTTTTTCCTAGGCATTTATAAAGTGCAGGATTCAACACAAGTGTGTTAACAATCTGAAATGGTACCTGCTTTTAGTTTCTTCATTTTTCTCTACTAAGTTTTCACTGGACTTTTCCAGAAGAAATGGGGCACACTTTCCTTTGAAAGCATTTAGTTTTGGAATTCAGTATCACTTAAATTTTGTTAGACTTGAATCACTTGGTATGTGGTTTTCATCTGCTGAAAGTCACCTGAAGTCTCTTAACTGTCTTACCCTCTATCTTAATCTTTCCCTTTGAAATTTTGGCACAGTGTTGATAATGGCTTCAGGAAAGAAAATGCATGTCTGACCTGAAGTGACTATCAGGAATAAGGGAAAACATGTTTACTATTATCCCATCTGGGATACAAAGGTCATCTAAATCTGTACTGGCTATAAATTGACTTCCAAATAAGTCATTTGGTTCAGAAGCAAAGGACTGAGAGTTGGACTGATGTTTATCACTTCTCTACCTCTATTTGCACTATTTTGATGGCTCATATGCTCCTGAACACTTAAATACTCAAACTCGTTCTTCCTTCAGTTATGCTAACGATCTGAAATGGTACCTGCTTTTGGTTCCTTGGTTTCCTCTATTAATTTTCCATTGGACTTTTTTGGGACAAATGGGACACACCTCCCTTTGAAAGCATTTAATTTCAGGTTCAAGCATCTGTCAAATTTTGTTAAACTCGAGTCACTTGAGATGTGGTTTTCGACTGCTAAAAGTCTCCTCAAGTTTCACATCTCTCTTATCCTCTATCTTAATCTTGTCCTTTGAATCGTTAGTACAGTGTTGACAATGGCTTCAGGAAAGAAATGCATGTCTGATCTGAAGTGGCCGTCAGAGCTGAGGGAAAAGTATTTTCTATTATCCCATGTAGGGCACAGAGATCATTTAAATCTACACTGGCTATGAAATGACTTCCAAACAAGCCATTTGCTTCAGAAGCAGAGATCTGAGGGTTGGACCAAGACTACCTCTCTACCTCCTTTTGCTCTATTGTGATGACTCATGTGCTCTTAGTAGTAGTAGCAGTAGTAGTAGTAGTAGTAGTATTGCTTTTTGTTTTTTTAAATCTAGTTTTATTTTTTTCCAAATCCATTTTCTTCAAGAATAAAAAGAAAGAAAATGAAGAAAAACAGGAAGAGGAAGAAGAAGAAGGAAGATGAAGATGAAGATGAAGACAAAGATGAAGACAAACATGAAGATGAAGATGAAGAAGAAGAGCAAAACAAAAAAATCTACAACAAAATTTCAAAACACGTCAATCAGGAGGCAACAATGGTACATATATTGCACATTGTCATCCCCAAATCATTCACCTAGAGCACAAGACATCTTCATTCAATTATCCAAACAATGCCAGCATGAATCTTTCTCTTCAGTGAACTCAGAGAAATCAGTAGTGTAACTATCTTAACTGCTTTTATATATATACACATATGTTTTTTCTTTCAGCTTCTCACACTAATGAAACAATACAATGTTTGCACATGTGTGTCTTATTTATTTTACTGAGTGTGTTCTCAAGTTGCATCCACTTACCTTTAAAAGTCTCCAGTTTATCTTTCTTTATGGCTGAGTACTACTCCATTGTATAAAAATACCATGTCTTTTTTATCCATTCCTCAGTTGATGGGAATTTATGTTGTTTCCAAGATTTGGCTATTATAAATTGTGCTGCTATAAACATGAGTACACATATATCACTGTGGTATGATGCTTTTAATTCTTTTGGGAAGATACCCACAAGAGGAATAACTGGGTTGAATGGAACCTCTAATCCTAGTTTTTTGAGGTATCTCCACACTGATTTCCACAGTGGCTGCACCAGTCTGCATTCCCACCAACAGCGGATAAGGTTCTTTTTTCCCCAAAGTTCCTCCAGTATTTGTTATTGCTTGATTTCTTGATAGTAGCCATTCTTTCTGGTGTGACATGGAATCCCAATGTTGTTTCAATTTGCATCTGTCAAATGAGCAGTGATGTTGAACATTTTTTCATATATTTATTTGTTGTTTGTATTTCTTCATCTGAGAAGTGAGTATTCATCTCAGATGCCCATTTTTGGATTGGATCTTTAAATCTTGGAGGACTGATTTTTTTGAGTGTTTTTTTTTTCATATGTTCTCAATAGTAATCTTTTGTCTGAGGAACACATGGCAAACATTTTTTCCCACATCGTGGGTTGTCTCTTCACTCTATTGGTGATTTCTCTTGCTGTGCAAAAGCTTTTCAGTGGGGTGAGATTCCAGTTGTTGATTCTTTGTGATTGTTACTGTCCAGTGAGGGTTTTGTTCATAAAGTCTTTGCCTACACCAATGTCTTCAAGAGTTTTACCTACTCTATCTTCCAGCAGATTTAATGTTTCTGTTTTAATGCTAAGATCTTTGATCCATTCGGATTTTAGCTTAGTACATGGTGAAAGATATGGGTCAGTTTTAATATTTGGCATGTGTAGAGCCAGTTTTTCCAGCACCATTTATTAAAGAGGCTATCTTTCTTCCAGTGAATGTGTTTGGCACCTTTGTCAAAGATAAGGTGGCTTAGTGTGTCTGGAGTTGTTTCTGCATCTTCTAATCTGTTCCGTTGATCTTCAGGTCTGTATTTTATGGCTCATATGTTCTTGAAAACCTGGATACTCAGACTCATTCTTTGGCTGCCTCCCTAAGGCTTGTTGGCCCACATCAGAGCTGAAGGAAGCATTGTTTCTCCATAGGTATTGAATGGAAATTACTGAGCTCTTACACTTTTAATAACAAATATCTGCATGGTTACTGCAGAATCAATCGCTAAAGCTCATTGGCGATTTATATAGATTTTAGAGCTGAGGCCTTTGGCCCTATGACTTTAGGCAGAGAAGGAGAGAGGAAGGACTATCTAGGTGAAGTTGCAATGGAGAAATGGAGGCACCTTTAGAGAGACAGACTGAAACCAATTGAGCATGGAGATTGCCTCCCTCTTTGTGACATTCAGCAGGTCACTCATTATTGTGCTACCTTAAAAAGACAGAATTCTGCTTCTTAGTTTTGTGAACTATAAGCCAGTATCTCTGCATTTGTTTTTGGAAGTGGGGCATGTCCTTAGGAACTGAGTTTCTCAAGAGATTCATGTTGTCAAGCTACTTAAAGCAAACTTTGCTGGACATTTCTGCTTGTGATACTTGAAAATGATATCCAAAATTGTTTAACACCTCTTGTGGGCCAAAAGAGTTGAGCTCTGGGTTCACCACCTATGATTTCCTATAAATCCCTCAAAAGATTTCCCATGCTTCTGAGGAACATCAATTGTATGGAAGTGATACCCATGTAACTCATTTTGTCACCAGACAAGGTTTCAAGGGCTTCCTAAAGTGGTCATGAAGAACCTAAAGCTACCGTAGTTGAAGAATAATCTGTAGGTTCAACGACTCCTGTCATGGTAAGAGAATTTTTTGTATGTGTCACTGAGGGTCACAAAGGGATTTAGTAGGAACAAGGTAAAAAGGCACACAAAAATGGTGTGTACGAGAGAGAGAGAGAGACAGACAGAGACAGAGAGACAGAGACAGAGAGAGAAAAAGAGAGAGGCAAGAGAGATATGTAACAGTGTAGAACTGAAAAGTATGTATGTCTATCTATATTTTTTGGCTGTCTAATTCCGTGGAATTTGTGAATGTATATGAAGTTACATCTTAGTATGGTTAATGGGAAACAGGAGGTCCCACTCATAAGATAATAGCCTATTTTACAGGTGTAAGACATGAGCCCTAACAATGTTTTTGAGAGATAATATAAGATGCTTTGCCTAAAATGTTTTTGTACTCTCAAAATATGTTCCTTTAATATCAGGATTCTGCTCTTTACCAAGAAAACAAATTATTATAGAGTTAAAGTATCTTTAAGAAATTTTGGGTGTATTAGACTAGAACAAAGGCAAAAAAAGCACAGGGGAATAGTGATATGGATAACCTTGGATAACTTGACTGGGTATTAGAGCTACAGTCTTCTTAAAAATACAAATATTTATTCTAGTGAGAGATAAAGAAGTCCACTGCTCCAGAAAAAGCGACAGAGAGATACCACCGAGCAGGGCAGACAAATGAATAATCCATTAACGGGATTTAAGTCCAGTATTGTTTTCAATGAGCTGTTTAGTTTATTCCTATTCAACCTCGACCGGCCTATCTTCATCATAAATGATGACAAAGACAGCTATTGTAAAGA